>JACEOJ010000077.1:4528212-4606218 GCA_013761285.1 Campoletis sonorensis | reverse complement strand
TCTCTCTCTCTCTCTCTCTCTCTCTCTCTCTCTCTCTCTCTCTCTCTCTCTCTCTCTCTCGGACTCCTTGTCTTTTTCTTTTCATTTCTCCTTCAGCCACAACATTGGATCCGTGCAAGAACACGACAGAGAAATGTCGTAAGCGTTTAGTCCTCAACAGGAACACTATTATGCACCGAACCACGTGTCTATACGTCCATCGATGCCGCAGCACATATGCATCGCGATACGGTGTCGATGCACTTTGAATCTTGATGCACTCTTGTCCGAACGCATATAAGATTTAGTTCCCGATAACGCATTAATCTTCTCTGATTTTATTTTTTTCCCAGGGGGTTTTATTTTTTTAATTCAGAATACGCTCAGTTATCGCTCGTTGGTACTAAATTGTGATAAGTGCTATCGGGTTTTCTATTTGTTTATTGCATATGGTGCAAATTAATAACGAGGAATCTAACTTCAACTTATCTCCGGCTATCGCGGTCTCCGCTAAAATAATTCTTTAATATATTTCAATCGGTGATAATATTTGTTTCATAACTCAGGACTTTTTCTTCATATGCTCGAACTCAAATAACTCTCATGTCTTGAGAAATCGAGTAACGATTCAATGGAATTTAGTTTTGTCAATACTTTTTCTACCATGATAATTGCATATTGAGTTTTTTTTCTAATGCAGTTTTCGCTGGTTTATCTATTAATGACTTATTTCAATTTTTTTTGAAAAGAGTTGTTCAACCGCCTTCGTCAGTCAACAATTCCTCGTCGTTATACCAAAAACTCCAAGTCGCAATCAGCGAATGTTAGTTGTTAACAAGGTCACGCATATGTTTAGTTATCGCACGAGTGACACTCGCGACGACCATGATCGCTATTTATATTCAACTTCCAAATTTCATAACAGCTGCTACTTCTTATTGTCATTTGACAGTAAGTGAGTTAACGGATCATTCAAATATCCACAATCGTATATGCGAAATCGAATTGACTTGTGTCTTAACGATTATAATTGTTATACGTATCGTTTTGAGGTTTGGAACCTTTTAATTTTTATCAGTATCACCAAAAATGTCATTTGTGTAAACAAAGGTGTGAATATACTCAAGTTTTCCTTATCAATAATATATAATATCAATAATTTTCATTTCCCACCATTCTTAAGAAGTTTTTTTTCACATAAAATCATAAATTTTATTGAATTCTTAGAAAAAAAAACCACATAAGTTAAACAGATTCAAATGTTTAATGGCTGTCTGATTCAATTGGAGAAATTCAGAACAGTGTTGTGATAAGTATTTGGATTTGGAGAATTAGTTTCATTCTTGAATCGTAAGAAAAAAAAAACTGCAAAAACAATAAAATCTAGATTGAAAGGACATGTGCACTTACGCGAACATATGCGGAAATAATAGACATGGTTGATAAATTTCCACTGAAATACCACATTACATGTTTACAGTAAAAAATATTTCTTCAATCAAGCACTGAGGAGCCTGCGGGCTCAATCAGAATATACACGCGTAGATACGTCGAAGGAAATTATTAACAGGGGATTATACTAAATTGTTTCGTTCTCAATAAAGTGTATCATAAGAAAATCCGGAAAGAAAAATTCTGCATTGGAATTTCCAGAGGAATTCGATAGTAGGGAAGGGTACTCGAGTGAATAATAAAATGTAATTTTGATCTTGGAGCTTTATAACAGTACTTTTGAATAACCTAAACAAACATAATTACTTCGAAATATAAAATACATTTATTTGCGTAATGTAAAACTCAGCCGATACGGAAGTATCGCAGATAAATAAATTCCTGGGCCAACAGTTTCACTCACGCCTCGAGAATCCACTGTTAACCGTTGTGATCGATTCTCTTGGTGTGTATGACGTCACACAATCCTGCGGATATATAAGAGTTACCGTTAGGTTGCCTCAACGCAAAGTGGGCAGAGTCAGCAGCATCACGGCAAAAGGTCCGTGGGAATCTCTCGGAAGTCGAGGGAAACAACGAGAGATGAGCAGAAAGCGAGAGAAGGAGAGATGTGGAACGTGGTGGATGTATACACATGTGAACGTGTACTCATAAATTGTGACACATCGTAGAAATCACTGCGTTCATTGCAACGATGCACCAGTAATTAAACACTTTTTATTTTATCCCATGTACTACATTTACGAGAGATTTACTATTTTCTGGGATCATCGTTATGCAGCGAATAAGACTCGGATTTAAAATCGAAGCGCCTAATCATCGACTATTTTTTCAAATTAATATACGCGCGTTACAGGTCGTCCATAATCGTTATTCTTTATTATGAAGTAATTACACAGTGGAAATATTCAATTAATATTACAACATATGATTTTTCAAAGTTTAAACCGATATTTAATTACACATGCAAACTTCACGACGGGTGAATATATTTATTGTTTTTTTATTCGCATTCAAAATTAAATGAATCGATACAAAAAAGTGAAATAGTGTCTTCATTGTTCTGGGATTTTATGAGAGAACATTGAATTATTTTCTAGTACACCGATTTCTCATGCCAGTTACATTTTTCCTTTTCGGTCACACGATTCTTCGATGGCTTTCTTTTTTTTTTCAACATCTAATCTGTATCACAGGGCGTCTTTTTCCCGGTCTTTTGACTTTTACTCTATCTCGGGATGAATCTGAGATGTCGTTTCGTTTAGCATTTCTAAGCTCCCTCTAATAAATATTTATATCGTTATTTGGTTAACAACTTTCGTGGCCACTATTTCACGTTTCGATTGATAATGATCGTGAGAAATATAGGGTTTAGTGAAATAAAAATCCAGTCTTTCGCACCTCCTCGCTCATTAATAGATGCATTTGTTTATTATCGTTAAGGCAAATATCTATGATGCGTACGATCTAGATGATCGCGCTTATTGCTGTGCGCGCTCTTAACGCGATCGCTCCGTGGCTTTCGGGTTCGTTGAAAACTTGGCTAAATTTAACCCCGGCATCCACAATAAATTCACGGGTCGAGTTGGTATTTTCGTTTGCCGTCGACGGAAATACCACGGCCTGAGTAAGATCGGGAGTGTAAGAGGGAGAGGAAAAGAAAGAGTCGTTCGTGTGTTCTACTCGAGAGTCTTGCGTCCGCCTTCACCGCGGTGAACATTAACGTCGAGGCCACACGATATCTAGAGGCAAAAGATATCTGGACGACAACTACGACGACAGCGGCAACGACTGGGATGATCGAGCTATAGTTAACGTTGTACTTTTCTCTCACGAGTCTTCCCATATCTCTCTATCCAACTATCAAACTCGTCACCGGGGCCAGCAGCAGATGAAGAGCCAAGCTGCGACTATCGTGAAGCCCCGGCTGCTGTAACCTCTAACTCCAAAGTGTGACAGTTACTGACAATGACCCAAGAACGTACGAAATCTCACAGCGTGTATTCTCGGACCGACGGATGCATCGTTGGCGATAGAATAAATATTGAAAATTGAAATGTCGAGACAGAAGGGAAGGGAAATAGAAAGAGATATAGAGAAAGAAAAAAGTTACTAACGTTTTTCCAAATTATAAACGACCATTTTTTTGTAATTATTGTTTATCTTGTGTCATTAAAACAAATTGTTTTCTTTTTTTACGATTGACATTTCGTCAGCCATCCGTAAATATATCACGAAAAAAATGAGCGTAATTTGCGAAAAGAAGATTCGAGACGAATCGAACTGTTTGCAGCAACAGTTTTTACAATTGGAGTTCCACCAAAAAAACAACAGTCGAATTCGATTAAAATGATATATTATTTTACTTTGATTCAAACTTATAATCGTATTACTTATTCAAGGGGATATGAATGAATTTTCCACGTTGTGCGGGAGACAATACAAGGGATAAATGGCTCCGTTATAGACTCAAAACATTTGAGACCATATAGTCGCGACTACAGCCCCTCGTAACTGTAAAATAAGCGACGCAATAAAGGCGTCACGTGCACGCTCGTTTTGTTTACGTCGTACTCTTAGATCCAAAAGCCTCCCTCCGCACTCTTGCAGAGTGAAAGTTTCCGCGAGAGTCGCGTGTATATAACTACTCCGTTGTGTACATGTATAAATATATATATAGCAGTAAACTACCAGGATAGTCCACACTGTCGTAATATAGTATATAGGATAAAATCGGGCCGCATGAACGTATATATTAACAAATATATCTATAGGTGCAACTACTAGTTCAGGGCGACAACGACTTAGAGAGTTTAGGTCAGTCCATTTCGATTCGTTGGATGCACCGAGCAGCTTTCGACCACTGGCAAACGCGTACGAGCTCTTACATTCTCCCGGAAGCGCCACATTTCGGCACTCGCTTGCAAATACTCGGTTAATCCCTCTCTCGGATATTTGCTTCAGTCGTATATTCAATTTTCATTCATTTTGCCTGATATTATCATCATATTTATTAATAAATAATGAAAATCCTGACTTATGAGAATTTAATTGGAGTTTTCATTAACTTTATGTTATGAATTGGTCAAGATTTTATTCATTGCAGTCTGGAAAATATCTCGTTTGCATTAACTCTTCATTCGATTAGGCGTTAACTTCGAGCGATGTGCAGGATAGTCGCATCAGTTTAGTTCTTGTTGCTTGAACACACGGCCATTCTTAATTCATTAGTTTAATGGGTGAACGCTCAGCCGGAGAACTAGCAAATTTGTCGATCGAATATCTTTAGAATACTATATTCTTCTTGAGTTTTTCATTATGATTTTAAATGTTTACTTTCATGTCGATCTTACCGAATAATTAGACATAATAGGGTCAAACGTGTCGCAGTCTATAGGGAACTCGGTCAGGACAAGGGTCAAGGTCGTACAAAGCGTCGCATTTCAGTCGACCTCGTATATATGTATAAGTAGAATTACTGTAAGTCGTGAGGAGGAAATTTTTTTCCTCGATGGCCAATACAGTAATATATAAACTAGAATAAGTAAATAAAACTGAGTCTCGTTTTATAGCTTTTCCAATAATCCTAACGAAATACATTACTACGTGACTTTGGGGCAAACAAATGTGTTTTGACATTTGATTCTGAAATTAAAAATGACCTAAAAAAACGGTCACTTTGTTTTTCCAAGTGGTTAATTAATAAAGTTGGTTGACCTGTCTGTGGCTCAAGTTTCAAGTCGGTGTTCCACGTGCTCATAGAATTCATCACGTCCATTGATGTACTGCTGCGATTGCAAAAAGAGACATATCTGTTGGCGTCAAAAAGTCCCTTTAGTACGTAATTAAGGGTTAACAAGTGTCTTTTGAAATTCTGTCATTGTAACGAAACAGGCATATTAAACGGAACTGCCTGCTTTGCGGCCTGTTACTTTAACCCTAATTCACTCTCGTTGTGCCCTACATTTATTTGACTCTTTCATGCGACGACCCTGCTCGCTGCCCCTCCGATTTTAACCTTTCGTTGTATACAACTAGTCAACCCCTCTCGGCGCCTTTTTCTGCTGGGCGTTGAAAGAGACAGAGCGAGAGATAGGGAAAATTTGCGTACATAGAGATAGAACAGTCTCATTGTCATTCGGGGAAGGTGAGTCGATTAACGAAGCCCTCGCAACTGCGGATATACTACTTCCCTACTCAGTTTTGTATGCTTGCTATCTTCTCATTCTCACTCTCTCTCTTTCTCTCTCTCTCTGTTCCTCTCATTCGCATGTCTACCCCGTCAGTACCACCCGCGTCGACGTTGACGCCGTTGGTGCCAGCACTTTGTCGCGACGACCCGAGAAAGTTTGAGAGAGATGGAGTGACGAGATGAAGAGAGAGAGAGAGAGAGGGAGAGAAAGAAAGAAAGAGAAAAGGAAAGGAAAGAGTGTGTGTGTGAGAGGAAGATAGGAAAGTTCGGTGACGCCGACGGGTCGACGCCACCGCACCAACCTTCCTCTTCTCGTCGACGTTGAAACGAGTCGCTTGGCAACGCATTACGTTATATACAGACACACGTTAACACACTTTTATATGCACTACATACTATAAAAACTGCACGCACGAAATCACTCGCACGCATTAAAAAACATGGACCACGCTCGTCGCGTTAAATAATCTCGTCTCTCAATCGCATCTCCAATAAATCGTATCCGAAAGCTTTGTTTATAGAGCAACGGTTCAATCGTTGACATTAGCCACTTCCTCTGATTACAGTATCATTCGTCAACGACTTTTTCATACCCGTTTCTTTTGGTAGTTGGTACAAAAAGGTTGTTCAGTTGTCCATCTTATTGCGAATCTCTCGAGATTAGAACTTTTTTGGTTCCATTTCGACGATAATTATTGCACGAACGAAACACAAATACTTCGATTAAGGTTACAACGAGGTTTACTAATTCTCCTTGTTCTTCAATTGTTCAGCAAGAGACTGCATAAAAATTGCTCGATATATTTTATAACTCGATCAACAATTAAAAAATGTTGTTTTCATTCTTTAGATTTTATCGTGTAAAGGATTGAACCTAATCAATTAAATAATTTTTAAAAGAATTTCTTTCTCTTTCTCTCTCTCTCTCTCGGTATTAACCAGTCCTCGCGACCTTTATCGCACTCAATTTTTAGACCACATGGTTTAGTAAACATGGCCAATTACTATGGGAAAACCATCTTATATATCACGCACGAATACTTATTTATAAGACAAAAAGGTGTTTTGCATACTAGTATAAGATAAGCGTGTATATGTTTGTACGTAAATAAAATAACGTTTACCAGTGAGACACACATACGAACTCATATATTTATGTGTTTGTATATACTTGTATTGCGAGCGAGTCCATTGGAATGCGAAAAGTGCCGTGGCGCGAGTTTGCAAGAGCGCGCACATAGCGCGAGTTTGCTCTTTCTCACTCTTTCTTGGGACATACGATTGCCTTCAAGGCGACAAGTTGCCTGGCCAATGAACCGCGGAGACGTGCTTTCTATGTATACATATAGAATCCATGTGTTGACTATGTTGACGATTGAAACTCGAAAGGGCGCATTTTAAATCATTTTTCATATAATAACGCATTATGAATTTGACTTTACGATGTTTTACCGCTACGATTTTCACTGTACGAAAAACTTATGTACGTTTGCCTTGATATACGTATAGAACTCCGGTGAGCATGCATGTCACGTGAAACACTCGAAAATCCCCTTCTTTCACGCGCTATTACAAAAGTTCTATTGTTATCGATAATACAAACGAATTTAATTGCTTCTTCGAAACTCACGTTGTTTTTGTTTTGTTGTTAATATGTTATCGATTTTTCTTCAACACCGAAACGCTTCTTATTCTATTTTCTTTGAGGCTTTTATTGAAAGCACAGTAATCAACAAAATGACACTTCGCTTTCGCATGTATCCTCGGATATTGCACTTGACCGTGTCCTCACCAGATGGCTGCGATGTTATCGCGTTTTACTGCATACAATACATCACTATGCTCCTCGATTCGTGTATCTGCGATTTCACGTAAACGCCCATTGATATCTTTCTTCCTCTTTCTGCACGTTCCTTATTTCTTTCTCTTTTGTTTGAAAAATGTGTGTGTGTGTTTTTTTTTCGCGCTTGCGATGATCATTGTTCACTTTCGTGATTTTCCAGTTCATTGCCCTTCGAAGTGACAGTTTCATCAACGCATCTTCTTATCTCCATCTATTGATAATTATTGACATTCTCATTGTTAACGGCTACTGATAAAGTAGTACTCGTTTTTATTGAATTTTTCGAGCGCCGGATATTCAAATTGGTCTTCCCGCTCGAAAAATTGTTGAATATATTTTACTCGTTTTTTTATTATTCCATGATTAACGCGTTTTAGTGCCGAATGCCCTCGGAAAAATGCGATTATGTTGCGAATAATGATTTTTCCGGAATTCTCTTTGATTAATCTTCGCATACTGTGTTCGCTGTATAAACTACTCGATTATTTTGACCTTCTGTCACGTGCATATATTGTCATAGCTCATCTTCCCGTTTGTAACGCTGCTTCCTTCTGATCACCCTCGATCATCACTCCCTCCCTCTCTCTCTCTCTCTCTTTCTCGCTCTCGCTCTCACTTCTTTTCTCTCCCTGTTTCCCCTCATTGTTCGCTACACGTATTACCCATTAACTTTCAATTAAGTCGCAGGGGATTATATGATTTGAAGAATGTGCGCTCGGCCTCTGATCAGTGCAAACTTCAGCGATTGATGATGAAATCGAATGAATCAGAATAGAAAAAAAAATCAAAGGGACGATTACCCATCATCGGAAATCCGAAATCTCTTCCCATTTCCGAGACCGCTGTATTGTCATTACATGTTTCAGTGTCAAAAATACATCAATATCAAGAGCGGGCCCTTGATTGTATTGATTTTTTTATAATGATTCTTTTAAACCTAAAAGAAATTCGATTTTTTTTTTCAACGTCTCATCCACGATTACTAGAAAACTTCCTCAGTCTTTCTTGTAACGGTCACAAAAATAATTAATATCCATGTTTTTGTTATTTTTCTGATGAAATCAGAAATTTCTTTCCGTTTATCAAAATGAATCATGTAGAACATGAAGAAGTTTTTTTTCGTATGAATCTTTTTTTTCTCAACAATTCTGGCCTCTCCGAAATGGTGCCTTTAAAAATAGCGCCACACAGTGGACGTTTCGATTGTTCGATAATGAACATGAAAAACCTCAGGAGGCTATGAGGGATTTTCTTTTTTTGATGAAAATTAACTGATTGCGCGGCTATTGCAAAATGATTTGTCAAATAGGGCTTTTTTCCAACAGTTTTTCGTGCCAAAAAATATGAACTTTTGGAATTGAAAGAAAAGCTTCTATATTCCTCGTACGAATATCATAAAGAATAATGTGGCAAAGTTTGAACATTGGAACTCGGAAACTGTTCGTTCGAAATATGGTTTACCGTTTTGGAAAGCTACGTTTTGACAAATTAACGCGTTGAGTTTAATTCAAGTTAAAAATTATCAAGTTCGAAAATCTCTGCAGCTGGTTTCATTCTTTTTTTAAAGGAAGGCTGTAGCGATCCATAGAATTTGAATTTCACGAGGAAAATTGAACAGGATGTTTATGAAAGTGTAAATTTTGTGAATTTCAAAATCCTTTAACGTCCTTCAACGTCTATCAGTTCATCTCAATAATCAAAATCCTTACGTAAACATCTTATTTCGGTTATTTACCCGACAGTTACTCAGCAACTTTCAACCATTATTGAAAAGCTTTAGAAATGTTGTTCCTTAAAGGATTAAACTATCTGTTAGAGATGATAAAAAACGATAGGGCAAAATCGATGTAGCTCACTCATATATAAAATTAGATCTTCTTTGTCGCGTTCATGGATTTTTCCAACTCGAATGAGATGAACTATTGTGCATACGTGGCATTCGGTCTCCTGGTGTGTATGTGGGTCGAGAAATGCCTTACTCGCTAAATATATCCATACCACGGTGTCAACACATGTATGTGGAAGCAAACGAGCATCGCCGCACCAAACATTTCTCTCCTTTCCTTCTCCATAAGAATCTCTCGAACGGATACAATTTTCAGGCTTCATTGTTGATGAATGACATTTTCGTATGTCTCTTTTCACCCTTTTTTTCTATCCAGAAGTTTCGATAACTGAATTGAAATTTCCGATAAGTTCGAAAAAAAATGCTCGTAAATGCAAAAGCACTGAAGTTAACATCGCGTTCTAGAATTTCCGATCAAATTTTTCCTTAATAAACGATATTGACTCTGTGAATTATTATATTTTTCGGAAAATCTCTCTATAACTGGCTTTCAATCGTAAGAAATGACATATTCATGATTCAATTTATTGGACGAGAAACGTTACATTGCTGTGATCAATTAAGTGCCCTACGAATCTCGAACGTTCCCCATAATCTTACGTTTAATTGCCAAAACCTTTGCAAATTTATTATGAACCTTCCCGCTGGGATTAGCAATTTATCATGAATTGCAGAGTCGAATTCGTGTCCAAAATTGTTCATAAATTTCGCCATCGTTATACACGAAAAAAATACGTGTAATGACAAATTCCTTGTACGATAATAACCATTATAATTGGCGCTGTTACGCGCACCGAGTTACAAAGTGTCTTTGATTCTAGCCTCCGGCTCAAGGAATAATAGTTATTATATAGAGATGTCGCAATGTAACGTTGCGAGGTAGAATATTCAGGAAATCTTGTAAGACGTTGTCATCAAATTGGTCATTAGAAATTAATGAAATTTTTGTCCTACATTGATAAAACTATTTGGTCACAGATAAGACGAACAAATGATTGTATTTAAAAAAATCATTTTTTCTGTTTATCGGCATTCGTGAAGCCCATTAAAATTTATATATTTCATGATGCTCATCAGTTACGCATTTATTGCGCGCTAAGGAAATTCAAAATCCTTCGGTTTGTGTGTCACGATATTAGCTCACTGTACATTTACGTACAGTCACTTACGTGCAAAGTCTTTTGTTTGATCTTCAATCGAGCATGATCGCCATATTGACAAGGCTGTACGATGATCATATATTATGTATTGTTTATACGATGAATCAATTCGAGCAGAAATTCAGACAACATGGAATTATGACACAAGGACTAGGCTTGTCGATGGCTTCACCAGATGGTTCAAATGTCGTTCCATTAAATTTCAATGGGAAATTCTGCAGCTATTCTGATTGAATCGATTAAACGACCCCCCTGGCGTTAATCTTGAAATTTGAGAAAAGCAGAACGCATCAAATTTTCACGCGAGATTTTACTGCACTTTCCAACAATAAAATAATATATTATTTCTTGAAATGACTTTATTTGATCATCTTTCATAATTAATGACGCGACGTTTTCGTCTCAAAAAATAGCAAAGTCGAGTGACGAATACGAGGATTTAAAAATTGAGAAGAAAAAAAAGAACGAAAAATAAGCGTACAAATATATATCGGCAAATAAGTATATACGAGTGAGCTCGAGAAGCCACGAGCCGAGTCTAGTAGAAAGCTGCTGGGCGTTGGTGTGTCACGCTCGAGGATTCAGGGATTGCGCTCGTCGTTTGATCTGCTCGTTCATGTTTTCTTCCTCCTTTATCCATCTTTCTGTTTCTCTCTCTCTCTCTCTCTCTCTCTCTCTCTGTTTCTTTCTCTCCTTAATGTCTTTGAAGACCCGTGTTCTATCACGAGCGATCTTTCGCGAAAGAATGAGAATGAGGATAACGAAAGAGAGTAAGAAATAGAAAGAGGAAGGAATAAAGAGATGCAAGATGTTACTCGACGCCAGTCGATATTACTGCTAGCCGCTGGTACATTTACTAACAACACTCTCTGTTACCATTGCTCTGTTCGATATTTACGGATCTACCAGCACCAGTTAACTGTCACTGGTACCAAATACATTAATTATTTCATTACGAACTATTACCGTTGATCAACTCTTATTTATCATCAAAACCATCAGGGTGTCGACACCTGTTTTTTTTTCGCATCAAATCGTTTCTGCAAATCTGCAGAATAGAACCATAACGTTGTAATATGCAAATTTCAAATCTACATTTTTTAATAAATTTGTTGAAGATGTAAATTCGAAGGGATTCAATCATCATAAATTTTTCTTACGTTGTCCAAGTGACGTTGCCTTCTTCTTTATGACAATCGATATATTTATGTACACGTATATATATATGAATGAGTATTTATGTGAGACTTTCTCAGTTTTCTCTCATGCTGTTATATTGGAAAGACGGAGAAAGAGGGCTAGAGAACGTACTGTGGCTGAGAGTCTCTGAGGGTCTTTAGACCCGCAAGGGGAGGATTTTCCTCGGTCACACGTGTCGATACTTTCGACACCATCATATAGTGATGTATCCTATATGGCGAACGGTGTACAATGGGGAGGATAAAAGTATAAAGTATTATCCGCGTTTCTCGAATATCGTTGTGGCTAACGCTCGCTCAGCAGTCAACCAACCATAAATAATCCCACTTTCCACTCTCATTTTCTTCTCTACTATTCGCTTCTCTATTTTTCTCGTTTTTATCCTTATTTTTTACTTCTCATCGATAAGTATTAAGTATTATAATACTTAAGGGTACTCATTTGTTTATATTCGTGAAATACATTGTGTGGATATACATTTAACAAATAATAAGTATAGTTAATAAATTTTTCATTATATCTCACATTCCAATCAAATTTTTATTGTTTTGGTAGCTGAGTTTGAATTTGTTTCGGTTACAAGATTTTGTAATGCTCTATAGAAATGATTTCGAGCCTACACTTAATTTATTTACCACGCGAGCAAACGATAGTAACTTAAGTCGTATGTAATAACGTCTCGTTCAGTAACGCTCCCTATACATTCGTATGATGGCTGAAAATGTTTGTTTTTATGAACTACCTGTTACCACACGATAAATATTGAAAAGTAAAGATTTTGGTAATTCTGTCACCATTCTCTGTTTCTTTCTTTCTTTTGATTTTATTATTCGTATTTACAGTACAGGAAATAATAATTTCTCATTCTCTATATAAATAAAATAATAACAGCCGTAACTGCCTCTGTTTTCTCGCTAATATATGAACAGTGAGTTTTCCTATTTTACTTCTCGTAACAATACTACATCATGCAGTTCACGCGGATGTATATATACTTTTTTTTTTTATTTCACGTAGATATTCGAGGCAGGTGTTTCCTTATCTTAGCACACGTACGCACGCATATCTATGCATCACTTACGAGTTCATATAGCAAAGTAATTTATAGTAGTCTTGGTTTTGCCGAGTTTTTGCGTGCCCACAAATTCTTACTTACTTCCTCATTACTTTTATTGTCAATCTTTCTTCTCGCTTTCTCGGTCTCTTCGGTCCCTCTTTTTTGTTTCTTTTATTCGCTCGCCTCCATCGCATTCATTCTCTCTCTTCGTGGCTGTCGGTGATTCCGAAGCTCTCGTCGAGCGGCCGAGGGTCCTACAGAAAAGGCAATACTTAATCCTCTCTCTTTTTCTCTCCTCTCTTTCTATCTCTCTCTCTCTTCCTCTCTTTCCTTCTAGTCGTCCCTTCGTTGCAGACTTACCCTCTCTCAAGGAAATCAATAGAGAGAACCCCTTGTACCACAGCATACAACACTCTCCCAAGAAGGAAAGAACACAGTGTTGCTCAGTATCGTACTCTTTCAACCCCCATGGAAAATATTAACTCGAACAATAACGAATCCACTAATCGTTCTTACGAACGTGCTTTCCAAAGGTCTACGAGCTCTAGTTAACGATCTCCAATACTTTTTCTCATCATCATTCAGATTTCGAGTCATAAATATTCTATGGTGGCTATTGACTACGATCAATCAATTTACCATCGATTGAAATATGTTTCAACGCTTTTTTTACGCATTATTTATTCAACTATTTCATGATATTCATTAAATGCACATAAATTAGAAATGTAGCTTGACGAAGGGTTTATCAACTCCATACAAATCACGAGGGTCCTTCGTTCATTTAATAATTAGCAACCTTTTTCCACTAATTGGTATACAAAATTCGACATGTTCAAGATTCATGCAACACACGCGCTAATTTTACATCGTCTTTGGCTAGCATTCAAAATGCCTGGATTCTTAACCATCAGACGACTCGTAATGATGATTTTAACCGATACACGTTACAGTGTCATATATTCAGGAAAATTGTCATTCAAAACACAATTCCAACGGGCAAGTGGTTCCTTGGTGACACAATGAATATCGAATGATTTTCAGCGCTTTAAGCCGAACGTTATCCTCCCTCCTATTATTCTACGACTCCTTTATCGTGATTCGTATTTCCCGCTTCGAAAGGACGTTACCGTGTAACCCCTATTCGTAGTCACACGTATCACGACAGAGAAGAGCGTGCGTAAAATGGTCTGGTCGCTACGTCATCGATGAGACGAAGCGCCAATCACACAATACGAACTTGTGTGACGGCACGAACGAGGTATATGCGTCACTGTGAAATAAGGTACGATGACGTCAGACTTTGTGTAGGTAGAACGAGACCAACTGTAATAATATATACCGTAGGAAGAGTGCTCCGCCCGTTTTGATGGCTAGATCTGGCCAATGAGGACTTGTTGCACGATCGTTTCAACTCTCATTCTCTTCTATATATATATGTACAATATATCCGTCTTCTTATCTCGTCCTCAGCTCGTTATGACTCGCACAGTCCGTCTAACACACCATGGGCTTCATTGTGCCCCAACGACTTTGCATACTTCGTCAGACATCAAACAGTCGACGTTTGAAAATCCTTGGGGAAAATCCCGGACCCTTCTTTCTATATCTACCAACCCTGTCGGTTTATAGTCAGTTTCCAACTTGCCTATATTTTGCACCCGGCTCAACTAATAATGAATGAATGAGTGAGTGTAGTCATTGGCGCCTCACCAGTGATCAGCAAACTTGCCAAATGTTCAAATTGTCATCTAACAATACCTGTAAACATTCGGTTGATTACTCATCACTGTATTTCTAGTGGTCATTCTTTTGGGTTCATTCAGGACAAAAAGTGACATTGTACATCGTAGTATTACAATTCATTTTATTTTGAAGTTGTTTTGTTTTTATTATTCTTTGACGGAATTCGAGGTTGTGAACGATGTTGTTTGGAATTGAATTTATATCGATATAAAAATTTGTCGTAATATTTGGACTCAATGCAATGAAAAACCGT
Source organism: Campoletis sonorensis (assembly GCA_013761285.1). Taxonomy (NCBI): domain Eukaryota; kingdom Metazoa; phylum Arthropoda; class Insecta; order Hymenoptera; family Ichneumonidae; genus Campoletis; species Campoletis sonorensis. The sequence goes on along the minus strand of JACEOJ010000077.1, from coordinate 4,591,490 downwards.
TGGAATGATTCATTATTTCCTTTCAGTCTGAACTTTTTACGTTTTAATTTATGTTTATGTTACAACTGACGAGAAATTTTGTCCCACGAGAAATAAATGGTTCGCGTCGATTAGTTTATTACTTAAGGTTTCATTAGTTTGAACTTAATTTCTCTACAATATCGACACGTTTTAGGTGATCAATATATCGTATGTCTGCTATAAAGATAACTGAAAAGCAGATGAACGTTGTCCTCAGGCATTCGTGATATTTCGAGAAAAACAAAAAATTCACATTGTTCTCTGACGATAAGAGAACAACGTGACACTTTTATTTTTGTTTGAATATCAAGAATCCCCGGATTTAAAGAAAATCTACTTTTTTACTGACCATGAGATTGATAGATCACTTTAAAAAGAAAATGAACAATAATCACTTATGTCTGCTTGTTGGGAAAAAAACGATTCAGGAGGTATCTTTTTATCTGTTAAAAATCTTAAAAATCTTTAAAATTTGACGAACAAACATGAAGAAGAAATATTTGTGAATGCACTAAAAGTGCTGCTGGGAAAAGAAGCAGTGGTGCGAATTTATCACCTGGTTCGAATTTACATAAATTTCACTATATACATTTTAGGTGTAACTCTTCGGTCGTCCATTGTTTTCTTTTTTTTCCTTCTCGTAACATGAAGCATCATGAAACAGGCTTGTATATAGATCACGGAGCCTACCGGAAGTGGGACACCGGGAAGAGCATACGGACGGGATATATAACAGAGAACGGGATAAGTCGACCTGGCACGATTCCCAAATCCGCGTCCAACGTATAACCTCGAATTCCATGCTCTCTCTCGCCCTCTCTCTCTCTCTCTTCCGTCTGTCGTCCTGACCGCACACACATCGGCTCATGTCAAAGTAGCTGATGTGCGCTTTTGGTCGGAGAATTATTCCATTCCCAAGTCTCAACATATTTACACGAATAAATATATACCGATCCACATGCGGACTCGCTCCTCATCTTTGAGCTCGACAAAGTGTATCGCATTTCATGGGTTGTCCTGATCAGACCCTGTGGACACAGATTACACATCCGTACTTCTTCATTTTTTTACTTCTCTTCTTCATCATGATTTTTGATCCATGGGGCGATCTTTTTTATTCTTTTTTGTTCTCATAACAATACGAAGTATCGTCGTTGAAAAAACAAAAAACACGATACCCTACGCGAGGATAGAAATAGTAATAAATCGGACCAGGTACATAAATACTTGACTTCAGGTTTATCGCTATCGCAATGTGCAGCAACTTCCGGTATACCAAGCCACATTCATTGGGGTCAACGACGCCAGAATTTAAGGACCGACGATGATAAAGTAAAAAAAAGAGGAATTCTTATTATTCTTATTTTCGTTATCATTATTGTCATTCGTTTTCCAAGTACAGCTTGTTTCCTATCGATTTTTCTGATAGTATTAACATTTCTTTTCATCGCGGTCATAATTTTTTATTTATGATATTCACCTATTTATATGTTCGATGGAATTCAACTTTCCAAGCGAACTTTCAACTTTCGAAATCTATTTATTCGTTTTGTCAATATATTGGTTTTTCACTTTTCAAGTCATTAATAATGAACTGCTATTATTTTATATAATTTCATTTTTCTACTAATATTTCTACGTCGTTTTAAACAACACGATAAAAAAATCATTTTAGAAGTAACCAACTTTGAGGCCTGGAGAATAAACAACAATTTTGTGCATTACTCGAACAATTGGATTTCGTTCCATACCAACGAGACGAAATATGAGATTTGTTTATCAATGATCATTTCAGGGGTTTTCTTTGTGACTCGTGAGTTTCCAAAATAAGTGATTTTTTGTTTTGAAAGTTCTTGCCAACGGTGAAGGAACTCTGTTCAGCGTCGTTGGAAGAATGAACATTTTCTCGTGAATTAAAAGTTCGGTGTATCGCAAGGAAATATTGGATAATTTTTTTTGTAGAATTGAGTACTGTTCGAAAAATCAAACAGTTGTCAATTCCGGGAGATGAAAAAAATTAATAAATATCTCCTTTCACTTTTACTTCGCTTACTATCTTTGTTCGTAGGACAAGTTTTTATTTTTATTTTTCAGACGCTTTCTGACAGGGATTAAAATTCTTCTAGGATTTTTTGAAAAAGGGCCCTACCGAACGACTTTTATCTTGACTCTTTGAAACATTTTTATTCGTTCTTCAATAGTATATTAGCAAAAAATATATAAATTCGAAAGTAGCCTCAAACAAACAAGATTATTTTTTACCGACAATGTTCCGTGTGCCAAGGTCGGTGTAACCCCTAAACGTTTGATGTTGTTTTGGTACAAAGTTCGTCTACAAGAAACCGTTTTCATAATCGGGGATGAATATTTATGCGCAATTTCCTGCTTGGATGACGGAAAAAACTGAGAGTAAGAAATAAATCGATGCTTGAGTGTTCGTCCAAATTAGTATACCCGTAGAAGACACTGATCATATTTTTGAGCTCAAGTTTTTTTCCCTCCCGTCCACGTGTCAAAATTCAAGTCCGTGTGTGTTTTTATGTCGGAGTAAAAGACCGTCAGGAAATTTCTGTCCTCAGAATATCCAACGTACGTTTTGTGTACACGTCCAAATTAATGTTATCATACATTTTCGAGACTTTTGTTGACGTTGTTGAAAAACGTTTTCCATGCTTCGTGTTGAAAAAAAAAAAGCAGCGAAAGAAACGGAAAGAGACATACAGGAAAAAAAGATAAACAATAATCGTTCACGGTTGTCTAGAACGAAGACACGTGAACCGATTTGGGACTCACTCTTTCGTGAAATGCAATCTGCTTTCCAGGCCAACGTGATTGGACTTTTTGAATCGTGAAAAACGAAACGTGAAATAATTTGTTAATCACCCTGTCTCACTATTCGTTTTCCATTCATTAATACATTGATATTATTTCGCCATGCACTATCGATTAAGGCTGTTTAGAAGCAGGAGAGATGGAGCAGAGTGGGGAAAATTTTTCTGAGTGATATTGCTATGTTTATTGTATTCTCAGAATTATTCCGCACTCAAACAGTATACGAGGTATTTCATTATTGAAGTTCGCGCGTGTATTGAATAGCGTTCGGTCTTATTTACCTTTTTTTCTAGTATCTTGAAAATCCAGTCTAGTTGGACCCACTCGAAGTGGATTTCGACGCGATTTTTTATATGTAACTTTCAATGTCTTCGAAGAAACTCTCTTAAGGTTAAAGAATTTTGTATCCATCGGTTGGTCAGTCTTTTAACAGAAATTGAATCCCACGAATAGGCATGTCACGCGTTCATTGAGATCGCGTTTCTGTCTGTTCAGTGGAGGCTGCAGTCAAGCACTGAAAAGTAGATGACTTTGCGATTTTTTTTTGCTTGTTAAATAAGCTCGAAATTAACGTCAAATTCGATACAGACAGAGACAATGTATCCAACTACCCACTGCCTAAATTTGATTTTTTTGTTTCGTGGGACGCGATTTCCTCCAATCAATCTTAATTGTCTGATGAAATTGAATTTTCCGAAATCAGTTTCATCCCAGTCTTTTATTACCTTTTCTCGATACTTTGCATACCTAAAATTAATATATTTTATTTCGATCATAAAAAATGAATAATTCGAGAAGTGCAGAATTTTATGCACATTTGATTCGTCGACTACTTTCCAAAGTAATTTATATTTCAATCCTCATGCACATACTGTTGTGGTTTCGTATGTGATGCAAATTTGCATCCACTCCTGACTACTAATAATCTCAACAGAAATAAAATTCATCATAAGATTTATAATAATTTATTAGAAAGCTATTTCTATAATGGGAGAGAAAAAAATGGATTCGGATTAATTGCACCGTCGTCATTTCTATTAATAAATAATGAAAATCCAATGCGAGAAGGAAAGAACGATTAATTTCACGGACGAGTAAAAAAGTTTATGAAGAAGTGCATCCATCTCATTTGTGTCAATCAACGAGTCGCGAACATCGAGTTACCTTATCTTGCAATATAATATGCATGTATACATATATATCGAATAATATATAGGCGACACGTGCTCGTCCGAGCGAGGATGCATGCGAGGGTGTTGGAGCAGGAACTCGTATATACACGTTCTCGACTAATCATCTCGAACAATTCAGATGTGACGATTAATAATAGCTTCGTGGGTCGACGGCTGATACGATTCTGTGTCGACGTTCGTTCAAGTTCGCGTATGAATTAGAATTGAAGATCGTGTCTCATTCGCTTACCAGTACGGTCAACTATTCGTAATTGTATATGCAACAATAATAATTAAATCCTGAAAATTACAAGTTACGAGGGTCTAGACAACTCGAGCATTTTTTAGGTCGTTGCCCAATTGAAATTAATGAACATTGAGGCTTTAAAAAGTTTTCTATTATTTTCAAACATGCGTTAAGGACTTTGGACGTGGTAAAAAATCGGTGGGTAGTCGTGAAGACTTTTACGATGACAAATATGGATCTGGACGAATTTTTTTACGGTTCAGAGACTGTCATTTCGCATTTCTATTAGTGAAGAATTTTTTTTTTTCATAAAAATTCCATTTTTGGACGCATTGAGGCATGCAGCACATGAAAAATTAAATCGATCGTTCACCTCGAAAAAGTTGCATTTGAAATCATTTTCATTTTATCTTTTATGATCCGTAGAACCGGAAAAAGTGTATAAAAAACTGATGAAAAATGCTCATGGTTTTTTTTTGTTTTCGGACACAAAGAACTTGCAAAAATGTTTTTCGAACCTTGGCTAGATTTACTAATTCGTACAAAAGGGTGAGATCAATTTTCCAATTTTTTTTTCTAATACTTTCGTATAAACTTTCAAGCAAATTGCGAACACGTGAAAAGAAATTCTAGGAAAAATCGCGAAAAATGTAGTAATATGGGTAATTGGTATGTATATATATATAGATTTTTTCTTAATTTTTGAAAGTTAATTTCGTTCGTCGACCTGTTCTCTGTTCAAAATCCGTAATTTGTTTTTCGATCAAAAGAATGTATTCGAATAGTAAGAGAATAGATAAATTTATTAAAAGATCAGCTGTTCAAATTTTGGTTAAAATATCGTTTGTAATATTTCTCCAGATGGTGGACATAATTGAAGCATTTAAATTGTAAGAATATTGCAACATGTGTATTTATTCGTCTAATTATTGGCGTACTTTGAATTTCTCGTGGCCTAGAGACGGTTGTACACGTGTAGAACGTTTAATAAATGTTAATTCACGTACTCGATGCTCTTCTACCCACAGATATTCATAATAATGAATATAAATACGTAAACCATAATAGCCAATAAAAACACAAAGGGTAAAATCGTGTGTCGGGTTATAGCGGAAAGGTTGATTGATATTCCGGTAGATGGCGATACGATGCTAGCCTCACTTTGAACTGTCCAATAGGCGCGTCAGACGGCGTGTGCGTCCCTTCCGTCTCTCCTGCCCGCCGTTGCCGACTCCTGGCGGCGCTCTGTACTGGGCGCTCTATACACGGCTGTGGAACATTACGGGGTACGGCGCGATCGCAATATGGCTTCCGCCACCGCGAGCAAGTGAGAGTAGTCAAGTTGACAATCGCGGTTCATTTCGGTTAAAAAAGGGAATATTCTGAGGGATAAATAATCCGTAAATATACATAATACCTCGATTCGCATATTAACCTCGTGAGAATATTGTTTTTTCGTGTTTTCGTTGACGTTACGAGTGTCCGAGGAGTTTTGAAATCTCGAGATTACCGAGATCGAGTGTGTGAGAGAGACAGAGACAGTGAAAGAGAGAGAGAGAGAGAGAGAGAGAGAGGGAGAATCAGTGAAAAGGAGTACCAGAGAGAAGTGGCGAGAGAGAGAAGCAAAAAAAAGAGAAAGACAGATAGACGGTGGCTGATCAAGTGTGGAGGGCACGGTAGTCGTCGTGTCGTCGATCGGTACACAAACCTCACGCCAGAGCGCCCCTTCTCTCTTCGAATTTATCGGCGTGTGCGTTTATAGAAGTGGATAAACCCTCTATATGCATGCGCTCTTGCACACGTATGCATATGTTTCTTTCTCGCGTCCAGAAAATTTCGCTCCATCTCGTTAAATGCTCGGAACACGTTTGTTCGCGTAAATCCGTTTTATAATAATAATAATAAAAGAAACAAGAGACTATTTGCGCAAGTGCATAATCGCGAAAATTTGAGTTTTAAACAAGGTTTTTAAACTGAACGCGAGCGTTAAAAACAAATCTTAGAAATGAAATGTTCTCTCTTTCTGTAACGTGCGAGTGCGAATAACGCGCTCTCCGTCATTCGTTGGGAGAAGCCTGACCGCAAGTCTTGCTTCACATTGACTCGTGAATGTTGACGACGTGCACGGTTGACAGAATAAGAAAACATTGAAAATTCATGAACACCCGTTGACGTGAAAACGTTGTGAGGTCTTGTGGTTGATTTTTTAAATCGTTCGTACGAATATCAAAACTTGATATACCAAGTGCTGATACGGGACGAAGGTGGATGACAACGGTTTTCTCAAAATCACGGAGATACATAAATTTGCGTACTTTTGTGTTTGTGTGTGTGTGTGCGTGTTTTTTGAAGTTTCTTTGAATATATAGTACTCGCTGTAACTGTTTTACCGCGCGTGTGTCTCTGCTAAAGAGAAAGATAGATAAATATTTATATATACAGAGAAAAGAGTGAGCGAGTGAGCGAGAGGAGAGCGTTTCATCCCTCCCCTCGTTCTCTTTTTCGCCGCTCTCACACACAACTCGACTCATTTTCTCTGCTATACGTTCGGCTAAAGCGTGTCGAATAGCCCGCGCGCACACATACACACAACCATACGAACGAATACCGAAGTTCTTCTCGTCTTGAGAAACATTGCTATCCTCCAGTTACCTTCTGTGTGTATAATATAAAGCCAATATCGCATTGTAATACGTGTGTGCACATGTATATCTATATCGACGAGTGTGCGTGCGTGCCCCAAGTCCTCTCTATGCGTGTCTTCGCTCCCGTCTTTTGACCATACAATAATAATAGTTTTCTCCGTCAATTCGCTCAAACTTGTGCCGCTTATTTTCCTCACCAATAAAAGAAGATAGTGTGTTCCGATCGCGCCCAACTACGAGAACTCTTCTTGTAAAACACGAGAATCATCGCATGAGACAGAGAAAGATACAATAAAAAATTGAAGAAAAAAAAAAGATTTAAAGAACGTTCGAGTGTGTGAGGGAGAAAGAAAAACGAGGGAAACACGGGTTTCGGAGAGAAGGTTTCCCATCGAGGTGAGAGCGAGTGAGAGAGATTGAGAGAAAGACGTAAATACATACACATATATTTTGTAGAAGGGGGCGAGAGGCCACGGTAGTAGAGTTGGTGCTGCTGCTGCTCTCCTGCTTGCCCGTCGTCGTAGTCTCCGACGTCGTCGTCGTTGTCGTAGTCGTCGTCGATTTTCGTACTCGTTGTGTATATGTGCCAAGCGTATAAGTGTGTAGTACGTTGGTGTGCGCGCACGAGAAGCTCGACGAGGCGCAACCATGAAACGTGCGAGTGACAGAGTGAGCCAAAAGAAGAAGAAAGAGAAGAAGAGTCCTGAGGAGTGAGTGAGTGAGTAAGCGAGCGACGTTGCCGGAGCTCTCTTCCACTTCCCCTCCCCTCTTATCCGGACAACTCGTGCCACCGCCATCGTGCGTAGTAGTAGTAATATACTACATAAACACACGTATACATATGAATATATGTAAAGATATAGAGCCACAGTGAGCTCGGGAAAAAGAGAAAACGATTATTAGCAGACGAAAACGGCAAGAGAAAAATTCGAAGGAGTTTGTCGAAACGTAGACAAGAAGGCGATAAAGACTTTTCAAAATTGTTCATCGTTGAGCGAAAATATATACATAGACGCCGTTCTTCGAGCGTCGTGATAGCCAAAGAAATATTGTTGACGTTTTCGTACACGTAAAATATTGACAGTGAAAAGCCTTCGGTGAAAAAACTCTTTTATTTAATTTCCACAAACACTTTTCGTGCTTTTCTTCGACACCGCGAATCACGTTTATTCCTTATTTGTGCTCTTTCTTCGCGGCATTTGCTTCATCTTTTCCTCATTTAAATATCGTTCGGGAATAACGTACCGAAATAAACACGCCGATGCCATGAGAGACAACGAAGTGACGGACGACACGTGACACAACGACGCGTTACGAGGAGAGCACGAGTTCGCGCCTGTGCCCGTAAAAAACTCGATACGCCATGAAGAGGCCTCGGTAAGTTTACGAAAATCAATCAGTTTCGCTTTGTACTTTGCTTGTTTATTTTTATTTTCATTCTTTGAATTATTCTCTCGACATTTTTATATTTGAGAATTATCGATTTCGGGTTTATTTACGATTTAGTTGGAACTTCCTTAGGCTTTGTATATCCATTAAATTTGTTGCCACATTATACCGCCAGATGTCGGCATAAAATTTGTGCCCACGAGGATTTAACAACTCTGATTATTGTCATTGTTTTTTTTTCTGCAATTATAATGTAATAGCAATTCCATCAACATCCATGATCGGCGTTTAATTCATTTTCGGATAAACGCGAATAAGAAATAAATTATTTTGCTTGATTTTATGATTCTATAACCTTTTGGTTAGGTTAGTTGTGTGACGTCACAGCCATTGCATCAATGCAGCACAAAACATTTACGAATATATCAGACTTGATAAAAGTTATTCACAGTTTATTATTCGACGTTTTTGTCATCACAATGCCTTTCTATTTGCTGATTGAATTGTTTTACGAAAAATATTGTTGCAGTTATTTCACAAAATCAATTAAATCGTAAAGTTATATGTGGAAAAATTTTTTTTTTCAGTTTTTTCAGGGCATGTATTTTGAATGGCACTTAAGGTAAAAGGAGTTTAAGAAATTAGACGCTCATGGCACAAAGAGCCTAAGAAGAAAAAAAAAACCAATCTCATAGCCACTAATGTATTAACGCAACAAATATAATTTGATTTTAAGAAATTTGCTAACGTTTGACGGCGGCTTCGACATACGTCTCACTAGATTTTCTGAAATATACTTTCTGTCTTGTTTATTTTTGGTTCATCTATTTTCCTATTTGGTAGTTCGATAATCTCAACGTCAACGAGAATTAAAAGACTATGCATATGCTATTTCGGCTAATATTATTTATGGGAAAATATTTCATATGGATAGAGTTTTCGAACTTGGTCGATCAACTTAAATTTGCTACTTCGTCGTCAAACCACACTCACTTCCTTCCCCTCTCTCTCTCTCTCTCTCTCTCTCTCTCTCTCTTTTTCTCTCTCTCTCTTTCTCTCTGGATATATTCTTTTTTTGACTTTGATCCACAACGATGTATACGTTGATTCGGGAGTGAGTGAGATCGAGTATCTCGCGTGACGTCTGGATTGTCTAGAAACTCGATAAACGTTGACTTGTCGCACCGTTGCGGCGCTGGGAACTCGAAGGTCTGTCGTCAGATGTTGTAGGGGCGATGGCGGAGTTAACCCTTTCACACCGACTATTTATTCCGTCCTACATTTGCCAAGAGTATCCAATTTGTTTCCATGCACCAAGTTTTCGTCTTTTCCATTATTGTTCTAATTACTTATTGGCACTTGATGGTATTATTGGGAAAAAATTGAAACAACAAGAAAGGATTCAAACATTGGTAAGAAATGTTGTAAAAGAAAGGAAATATTTAGTCGATGTTTATTAGAATATTTCATGAATACTTGAGTTTACATGAGCGATTATAATTTATGAGTCTACGAGGGTATATATAACGCGATGAAGTCGTGACACTGAAGGATTATTGTTTCGGTACATTCGCATTGGTATTAAGACTCTTTGCAACTCTCTCATAACCTCTCTCTCTTTCTCTCTGTCCCTTATTCTCTCTTTCTTTTTTTCTCTCTCTCTCCCTCTCTCTCTCTCTATCTCTTTCTCTCTTTGGGAGTCCCAAGCTAGGCAGGTGATGGTAAGGTTCGTTCAGAGGTAAAGATTCGTGAGGCATGGCGTTTGTACGTATATACGAAAGTGTGCGCATATACATACTAATACTAAGGAGTATGGTATATAGCGCTGGTAGTGGCGGCAGTGCAACGACCAGATGGGTCTCTCTCTCCGGGTAACGACGAGTGGATCGAGTCCACCGCCGCCACCGACACGCCGATGGTGGGCCTCTTTTCTCTCTCTTTCTTTTTCTCTCTCTCTCTCTCTCTCTCTCTCTCTCTCTCTCTCTCTTTCGCTCTCACTTATTCTTCCTTCCTTCCTTTTGCCCTCTCTCTTTCTCGTTTATCCCCCTTGGTCTTTTGTAGTCGAGCGACTCGCTGAATTACTCGGATACAAGAGAAAAAAAAAAGTAAGAGAAAAGGAAAAGGAGGGAGAGGGAGAGAGAAAGAAAGGTAGGCAAGCAAGAAAAAAGACGAAACTTCTGTGAGTGCCCTGGGAGAGAAAGAGGAAAAGGCAAAGCTCTTCGGATTTTTATCCAGCTCTCCTCCGATCTTCAAACGAGAAGTAACCAGTGGCGCTGTTTACAGACGCTTTTAAACGGCAATCACGATAATTATTTTTCTTTATTACACGTGGCTCATGATGCCGTTTATCAAGGCACATCGACGTTGCCAATTTACATTGTTCTTTTTCGTTTTATTATTTTCAATTATATTTTCATTTAATTTTATCTCGAAACATGACGATTCAGCGAGAATCGAGACAGTTCACTCACTCTGTCAAATATCGATCATTCATCCTCGTACACCTCGGTTTACTCTTCTCATGATTTTTAAGCGTGGGAAAATCTTTTTATTGATCGAATCTCCTACCTCGGAATGAACTTGCTGGGGATGGCTCGGTTAAGGGCTCAACACATTTTTCCATCGGCTACGTTTCAGGATCAAAAGATTTCCCTTATTTCCGACTTCGCACTGACCCGGACGTTTTATTTTTTATTTTTCATACCTCTACCATTCATAGAAATCCCTTAGTAAAGTTTTCTTGCTTAGGACTTAGATTTTATTTTCAAAAAAGGATTAACTTCTTCCGAAGTATCACTCCTTCGTTAAAAAAAAGCCAATAATTATCAAAGTTCTGATAATCGTTTCAACGCTAAAATATTTTCACTTCGAACATAATAGAATTACAATTTTCCATCATTCGATCTTCGGAGTAACAACGATGAATAATCCCTTCTTTTTTTTCTGCTTTAATTCGATGCTACATGGCATTTACGAATTGTATTAATGTGTCTCGATATGAAAAGATAAACTCAGGTCTTGCTATATGACCTTGAAATTCCATCACGATTAACAAACAGTGTCAAAATAATGTGCCTTTGAAATATGATTCTGAAATAAAATGAAAAAATAACGAACTCTCGAACGTGGCTTCAGGGTCTGGTTTTCTCTCAGTGACCTCGATTTACCAGAGAAATTAGTGCTTCGTTATTTACCAAATTTTGTGGCTTTTTGCATAACATTATTGCATCACATATCGCGGTTATCTCCGCTAATCACTCAATGGATCAGAACGTCGTTATATATACGAATCTGTTGTAAATGCGCTTAATATCATTTCGAATTAAAATCTCTTTATCCTCGTCGAATATAGTCACGTGTACTAGATGATTATACACACGTGAACGTTGACACGGTAAAACGATTTTGGATAACGTTATTAAATTACTATATCCCATAAAATAATACCAACAAGTGTAATAATCACATTAATAATAACAACAATAATACAATATTGCTAATAATAACGTTGCAATTAGTGTTATAAATCGTTGAAGCGTCATAATACGGACGTAGTTGGTTTTTCATTTCACGTTTATAAACGTTTTGTCTCTCCGTTACTAACATATATCACTCGTATTTTTTTTTCTTTCTCTCTCTCTCTCTCTCTCTCTCTCTCTCTCTCTCTCTCTCTCTCTCACTCTTTTCTTTTTTTGTTTACCCCTCTTTACTTCCCTTCGTCGTAGCCTGTTACACAGGCTGCTGTCTCGTCGCGGTCGATATTCCTCTTCTCTTATATACACGTATACACGTATGCCATCGAGTTTCAGACCTTTTTATTACAACGTCTACATATATATATACCTGTGGAGTATCGACTAAGAAAGAGTGGAGAGAAAAAAAAATATTGGTGAGAATTTTGCACGATCGACACATGGCTCCCGATGGTTCTGCACAAGCTTAGGATAATCTTGCTCGTCAAATTTTCATGGACTTAATTTTTCTTCAATCTTTTTAAGTGCCCAATCGATAAATTTCTACTCTTTCGGTATCTTGCTTTTTTTTTGTTAACACCTCCCCCAAATCACAGAAACGCTTCGATATTATCGGCTCAACTTTGTTAATAAACGAAATGGTTCACTTTATCCTAAATTTCATCTAATCTCTCATGTATACCAATGTAAATGTGTAAACGCTCATTCAATTTGTCCCAATCACGTTTCAACAGTTTAACCTTCTCCGGAGTGTATCACATATATATGCATGCGTAAGGTTTCTCCACAGTACCCAACCATTGTCCACTAATGTATCACTTTGTGTATCCAAATATCCATTACTGCAGATATTCACGAGGAACATACACGTGTATGGGCTTATTCACGTGTTATCCATTTTACACCCTGATTTGCGTTATTCAGCATTTTCTTTTATTGTGGAACATATTTTAACGAAATCCCAACAAACGTCCACGTTCAATTTTATCGAACTTCGTAGAAAAAAAAGTTTTCCGTATTTGAAAGCATATTCTGTACGATTCTGTCGGTAATTTTGTTTAAATAATTCAATGATATTGAAGTTTGCACGATTGAAATGCAAGGAATTTTTTTTCTTTCTACTATCTCAAAAATGTTTGGGATCTTCCGAATTTTTGTAAAATATTTGGTTTCCGAATCGATGATAAAATATTGGTTGATTGTCGTGTACAAAATGCATCTCAATTTTGGAATCTTCTATATAAAAAATATTGACGAACTTCGTTGCATTAAAACGATGCTGACTTTAACGTCATACTACGTCCACGATTATTTGTTACTTGATGAGAAGCATAATTAGCCAATAAATATGATGAGTTATTTATAATTATCGAGCCAAATAAACGACGATTGATCGTATTTCGTCTTTTATTTAGTGAAACAAATATATTCAAATAAATAAATACAATGATATTTTTGCTTGTATATTTGAACAAAATCGCTAGAACGTCAATAAAAATCTGAAAATAATGAAAAAATCTGGTAGAATCTCCGGAGAAATTGGCATAGAAAAAAAATCGATGAAAACGATTGCAATTGCAAGTGCATTCGTTAAAAACATAACGAAGATGAAAAGAAAATTGAATAAATGTGGCGAAAGTAATATCGTGATAGAGTTGCAATGGAATGTCTTGTGTACGAAGTTACGATAAATACTGTATTACGCGTATATTAACCGTTGTAGGTGCTGCCCCCTCGGGGCCATGAATTGAAAATGTGGAGATACATATTACGGTTCGTCTCGCAATGTAACCGCTAGTTCGTCGATGATCAACCAATGTTTTCTCTCTCTCTCTCTCTCTCTTTCTCCAGCCCCCCCCCCCCGCTCTCCCACCGGTGCTTTTCATTTTGTACACCCCCGCCGAGTGCGTTTCCACTCAACTTGTAATGGAATGTAACGTGCTTATGTGCTTAGCTCGCGGGGTATATTACCTGGCCTTTGTATCGCAAACAGCGAGACCGAACGTAAACACCACGAACCGCGAGCGAAGCTCAGCTGGGGAGTGAACTCTACTCGCGTTCGTTCTATAGTTATAGTTGTGATTGTATAGCAAGAGCAAAAGAGACAGTAAAACAGAACCAGAGAGAGAAAGAGAGAGAGAGACAGAGAGAGACAGAGAGAGTAGAGGAAGAAGAGGAGGCAATAATATTCACTACTCACTCGCACTCACGTTTTCGACCCAGGCCAGTCGACGACGGACACTAGTAACACGACTATTGCAAAGCGTCTATACTACGTACACTTATATATATATATATAAATATAGAGAGCTGTATATGTGTAATAGCACACACGAGAGTAGGATAGAGATATCGTTTGGTTGACCGGGCAAGAGGCCGATGGGTGTGCAAGCTCCCTTATACACAACTTTATGTGTATAACATTGTTGAACACATACAGAGATACAGGTTTCGTCAGTGCGTCCACCATAAGACAGTGATCAGAGGAGAGGGCAATAGTGGGGGACGCGATATTTTCCTATATATATTTCTTAGTATGTATAGCAACCACACGAATATCCAACCTCATATGTGAGCACGGACAGGAGGGAAAGGCAAAAGTTCTTCCGCCTTCTCTCTCTCTCTCTCTCTCTCTCTCTCTCGCTCTCTTCGCCAACTCCCTCTTTCTTTTCCTCTTTCTCCGTATCTCTACCTCTCTCTTTCTTTTGTGGATCGCTACGAGTTGGTATTAATGCGAGATCCGTGCGCGAGGCGTTATAGTGGCCGCAATCTCACTCCGAGCACGCGACGAAAGAAATTGATACTCTGACGCTGCAGCGGTCAGAATGGCAAGAGGAACGAGGGAGAAGGAGAAACGAACGAACCATTCCAGATTGCCCTCTCCTATGATCGTATGCCAAACCCCGAGTAAACTCTAGTTCTGAACCCACACCGATTATCGCTACTTTGTTTCGATACACTTCAACTTATATCGTAAACTGACAAAATAATAATTCATATTACTCCGTATCACCGTAATATGATATAATTTGATGGAACGCAGAATTTTTTGAGCGATAAGAGAAGCCTGACGCTGGAATTATTTCTGTCTAGGATTTAAAACCGTCGACAAATTGCTCTCATTCGGTTTCGAATTATAAGGATCAATCTTTTATGTTAAAATGATTTCGGGTAGTAAATTTCGTACGTTGAACGAGCTGCGAATGAGAGTTGAGCTGGAATTTGTAAAAAATTAATTGATTTTTATTGATAAATTGAACGCGCGGACCATGAGATATATTATTTGTATAAAGTAAAATCGTTTAATCAAGCACACTCGAGTCAAATCAAATCTAAGAGCTTAATCGATTTAAATTGATATCAAAGCATTTATTTCATTCGTTCATATCATACTTTTATTTCATTGCTGCTCGAGACACACTCTCTCTCTCTCTCTCTCTCTCTATGATCGTTTTGTAGAAATATAAATTTCAAAGAAACACCCAGATGTATCTATGATTCGAGGCGGATATACAAATAAAAACGTCTGCTATTTCCATCTTCCTTCGTCATTCTCTTCTCACTGTACTCTCGTAAGCATTTTCTTCTCGCCACAATATTCTTCTGTTTCTCTCTTATTATTGACGAACAAAAGAGGATTCCAAGCATGTATTTACTCAGGAAACGATGTATATATTTATTATACGCGTACACGTTGATAATGCTATAGCGATGGTGGAAGTTTCTCGCAGTCGAGTAAGTCCGGGTTGAATCATTGGAGCAATCCAAATTCTTAGCCGTGTGTAGTTCATTGAAGAAATAACCTTCGTACATATCTGCAAATATGTATATTTTCATGTTTATAGGCTCATCTCGTTTGTTCAAGGGAAATGAAACCCTAGAATTCTAATTTCACAATTTTTGTGGTTTTCTTCTATAATTTGTGTATCCATTCATGCCTGCCTGTCTATTTATGTAGGTCAACTCCCAAACGAACGAAAGGGCGCCTCTTTGCCATCTTTTGAAGAACGAAACAATGGAGGTTTAACCTTTATCCTCGTCAGCGATCGATGCTATTTCATCTTTTTGAATTGATTTATCGAATTTTTCTTCCATTTTTGTTTTGTTCTCCCAATGCCAAGTTAGCTCATTAAAAAGAAAAAAAAAATACACGACGTTTTCTATTATCTCAATTGGCGTCTTTTTCGAAAAACACACTTTAAAATTTGCTGCCTGTGTCAAGTTAACAAATCTTCAGATTAAAAAGACTTCATATAAAAAACATCAGCACATTATTGCATATAATTTATGCTAATAATGCTCAAACGTAATTACATTTTTTTAGAAAGTATCAAATTTCCAATCTTTTGATCACACGTCACAACTCAACGGACCTCCAACGATTATTATATCGAAAAATTGATTATATCCTGCATCTAGAATTCCCCTGCTCTCTTAAAAATACAAAATTCCAATGCTTACAAATGACAAGTGAGCAGAGCAATTATTCAAAAAGAGCTTGCACCCATTGCATAGAAATTACGCTCTTTTTACACGTTTTTCAAGTATACGTAATTTTCAATATTTCATTAGCAATTATTTTTCGTTAGAAGAAAAAATCGAATGATATGCTGATTTTTTTTTAAATCAGCTTTGTTAGCTCCACCTAAATATTATCTAATCCGGCGATTAGAATTACCAGAAATACAGACTGAATATCTAAGCAAAATCTACAATGAAATAATGAAAAGAATTTAGTGAATTTTAAATATAATTTTTTATATAATATACGATTAAAATTTTTTTTTTTCATGATGATTAATGCTTCGCTTAGTTCAAATCAGTTCAAACTCGAGCTTTTACTCCGTTTCTATCGCTGTAACTGTAATTTCTCAGTTTTAATTATCTTCGTGCACAGATACACAGTCTTTCGGGTGTTTACTCTCTAAGGGACACGAAACGCATGATCCAGTATCCAAAGCGAGATCCAAAGTTATGTCCATGCATCATAATTTATATACGTATTTATATGTGTCGTCATATTTTATACATAAATATATATGTATACACGTTAAGTATTTAGCACAGTTGGCGACTCTCTTCTCATCTTCTCGTGCGATCCATCCTTCTCAATTCTTAGGCCATCTCTTTCTCCTTTCCGATAACAGTGTACCAGCGATAAAGGCTGCGGCTGACAACCCACTTTGATAAAGGCCTGTCTCGACCCTGCCACAGGGGAAGAGAGTTAGAAAGAGAGTGAGCGAGAGAGAGAGAGAGAGAGAGAGAGAGAGAGAGCTTTCCGTTGTTTGCAATTTCAGGAGAGGCTCAATGCCCGCGGTTATATCCGTACGTGCTTCGTTCAATATTACCCCGTCGCCCATTTTCCTATCCAGGAGAGAACTCCTGTTATAATACGGAGAATACGCGTCTCGAGAGTTTACTTTGCTTCACGAAAATCTACGTATCTCTCTTTTGCCATTAGAATTCATTGCTTAACTAGAATTTGTTTATCTTGCATTTTCGATCAAATCTGTACAAGGAAACTTCGACGACTTTTCTAACTGCAGGAGCAGGAAATTGCGATAGGAAACTTTGATTCGATTGCTCTTCGATCGGACAATACAAACTTCGTCACGGGTGTTGATCTCCGGACATTGACACTATACACCAACGATTTATCGAAGCTTGTCAAAATAATAATAGTTCATATTTAGGCGAATGGTTAGAGATAACGTTCGTCGTGATAGAGGGCGTATTTCAATATGACTCGAATGATTTTTTGCCACCTCTTAGAACTCGTTACAAAAACTTTTGAAATTGTAATAAGTTCATCATTTTCGATTGCGCTTTGAATTCATTTTTAAAGTCATTCATGCAACATTCACATATCGATACGAAAGAATTGAAACATTAAATTCAAAGTTGGTAAGGTATAGAGAAGGTGACGAGTCAACATGTTTCCGCAAAACATCGATCCGTCTCAATCATCTTTGTCCTCGAACTTGCTTCGTGTTTCTCTATCTCTCTCGTGCCCTATTTCTTTCTCTATTTTTATATCTCTCTTTCGGTTTCTTCACAACTTTGTCCATCGTTACAATACATTTTTAATCAATCACTCTATTCATTCTACAGTGAAATATTCACCTTTTGAAACATACTTATATCGTAGACTGTCGAGTGTGGGCTGCGCGCGGATGCTTTTCCTCGTAGGCGGTAAATGAGGCTACTCAGGTGAATCGTAAATGAAGATGATGAGATTTAAAACGCTCGTAGGTGAGAGATGAATTTTCACCCCTGTTATTTACAAGTGACATTTTTCTCTCTCCAACACAACCTTCACAAATGTTCTTACTACCCACGTGTCACTTTTAATCGTTTATTTACAACCCTTCGGTTGCCCTTTACAACTTTCAAACACGTGTTCAGTCACGTGTATCGATATTCTATTACGCGGACGAATTTGTTTCGTTTTTTTTTTTTGCAATTTTAGTATAATTGGATTATTGAGTAAACAACCAGTCGAATATCTGCATTTGCTCTTCGATCACTGACCAATTGTTTATTATTATTATTATTATTATTATTATTATTATTATTATTATTATTATACTGGAAATAATATTTCGTGATTCTTCACATTTTTCCGAGATTCCATAACGAGGAATGTTTTAAAAAAATAGGTTGCATCAATTTGCATCCTGAATAAAATCATCATTTTACGTTTTATGCAAAGTCGACCCTTTGGGTGGAAAAATGAAAATTCTTGCATGGTATTGTGTAAATTATCGCGAAATCTATCGCCGTATACGAAGGACCTTCGAGTTATTTCTGCTGACACACACAAACACACATACATACTCGTTTTTGACGCTACTAGATTTTATTTCATCGACGTTCCGTCTATCCATTGAATACCATGTGTGGCCAATGCATACACGTGTCCCATGTTTTATCGGGCACGACCCTTGACTCTTGGCATCTCTCTGGTTCCTCGTTATCGTTTTCCATGTACAAACACGATGCATCGGGGATTTTTATTTTTCATTTATTTCACGGTACATTCACGTGCATGCGTTCATTAATTTTTGTCCTCGCAAAATAAAAATAATGCACGAAGTATGGAACCGAGTGGTGGTGTATGTAAACACGTAATGCGAATGAAAAATAAATAATAAACCCGAGAAGTCAGACGTGAGGGCGGCTGGAAAAAAAGAGTTGGCGGGCACGTGTTTCCGCGTAGGAACGAATTCGTCAAGTTCTCTCTCACTCTGTATCTTATTCCAGGTATGTGTGTGTGTGTCTGTTTTTTGTTTGAGTTGAACCTGCTGCGCCAGTTGCCATGAAGAAAAGGTGAGAGAAACAAATTTGACTCCTGTACATCAACCTTTTACCTCTGTGCATCAACCTTTTACCTTTTCTCTTGTATCTCCGATGTATACATCATAGTAGCAAGGTATACATAAGCATCTCTCCAACGTTCATTCCCCCATCGAATTCGCTACTCGCCTGTGACACACGATGCATAATTATTTAATTGGCGACTGGTGAATGACGAAATTTAATTTTGTAATTTCTCCCTCAGCCTCGCCTCTCATTTCTATTCGCAAGACTCAAAGCCCAAAAAAAAGATCAAACCGGCGAGATTTTTTGGATAGTACTTCTCAATTTTTTCCTGCCCTTTGGCCACGCCTTTCCTATTTCATTCATAGGTAAATGTGTCTACAGGTTTGTATTCATAACGCAACAGTCCCTCTTGGAACTTATACACACTCTCTCTTCGTTTTTTCCTTGAATCGTTCGATGGCACTCTCTCTCTCTCTCTCTCTCTCTCTCTCTCTCTCTCTCTGTCTGTCTCTCTCTTCCCCTCTTGCCTCTTTATGTGTGTGATCGCACAATCCGTCTCCATCTTTCGTTCGCTTTCTTTCTTTCTTTATCTTTCGCTCTATATTTATTACTGCGTCTACGTGTTTCAACAGTTCCTCCCCCGAGCTTACACCAGTCCATAAGTTGTCGATCCGTTTCTCTCATTCTATTTCGTTCTATATGTTTACTGAGGTTTTGCTCAATGTTTCGTGCATTCATGGAAAGTTTAATAACACAAAATAGAAAACGATAAAATTACATTTGGGTTCTTGGAAATTTCGAATCATTTGAAAACTAAGAAATCTTAAACTCTTATTCGGTAACTTTAATTTCTGTTTTGTAATAACTTTTTCACGACTAAATTTTCATGCAAAGTAGATTGTAGGCTCTGGTGCAACATTAAGAATTGAAAAGGTTAGCCTCATACGGGTACAAGTGTCAAATCAGCTATGAAAAAGAACTGCCGTTGATAAATGAAATGGGTATAAAAATTCATGAACGCAAATGCCTCTCATTTAATATTCGACAAATCGACTATTCGCCGTTCATTTTCTCTTAGTCTGGTTTCCTCGAACATTCATCGTTTCGTCCTGAGGTCACAATTTTTACAGCCAGAGGCCGCTATTACGGTCGTGTCTGTCGGTGAAAACGAGAGCTGTGAAGGCAACAGTGTGGGAAAAAGAGAGGGAGAGAGAGAGAGAACAGGTCAGCGAAGAAGGAGAAAGAGAGAGAGAGAGAGAGAAATTCAACCCCGGCGTGCACCGACCCCTAAACCAAGTTCTTTCGTGCTCATCCGACTATCGCCCCCTCTCTTTTTCTCTTTCCCTCTCGTTCGTACACTATAGAACCCCCGCGTGCGTTCGCTAAGCGGCACATTCGACGGGACGCGCCAGTTGCTCAAAAATTCCTCAAACGATGCACGTTCGGGGTCTCGCTCGGAAATATATTATTCTCCCTCGGGGTTAATACACGCATTTCCGTACTCGATTCACTTTAATTCTCGTGTTTCGGCGACGAAAAAGAGAAGAAAACAAAAAAAAAACACATCAAACCTAAACACAATCCTGGCCGGAACATCGATCGAATGCCAATAAGTTGTTCGCTTTCGTGATGCGATCTCATAGTGATTCCGCGTGTGTCGTTGAACTGATGAATTAAACAAACGCATTTAAAAGGATTATTCATCATTAATTTGTACACGTGAGGCCGACACAGGTATGAAATGAAAAAGATCTTGAATAGTTCGATAGTTTTGAAACGAGAGATGTCGGTTTATGCAGCAAGAAAAAGAATTGAAGGGACGAGGAAAAATGAAATTTGTTATAATACGTTACATTCCAAAGTGCCGTCTTAATTTTATCGTTAAGTTTCTCGCACAGTCTCTTCGTTGCTTTCACTCCCTCTCTCTCTCTCCCTCTCTCTGCCTCTCTCACACACACTTTGGCCAAGTAGTTGGGAGTGAACGGTGGGCGTTGGTATATAGTCGTCGGTTCAGCTCTTTCTCCTCTGGGTATTAGGACACATTGCGCGCTGTCGGAAGGAGGAGGCGGAGAGGAAGGAAACGAGAGACGAGAGAAGGTTCTTCGTATGATGACCCGGAGGTCGGGAGAGGAAGAGGGTGCGATCTTGGTGAACGCTTGAGTAAGAAGGAAGACAGGAAACAGGGCGACGAAAGAAATGATGGGACGAGTGTGTACGAGGATTCTATATGTATACATATATTTTTCATATATGTATATATGAAGAGGCCAAAAGGGAAAAAAATAGAAGTAAGGAAAAAAAATCCCTGACGAGGAGGATGAAAATGAAGAAGAAAAAGTGAATCAAGACGTAAGGCACACGGTAGCCGTGTGCCGGGCCTCGATGGAATATACTTTTACAAGCAAAACGTTTCTCCTTCCTTCTATTATACATTTATACGTATATGAAATATTTATGTGTGTATGTGTGTCTCTGCGTGTGTGTGTGTGTGTATACTTGGCAATGTTCTTCTCAGGCGCTCACTATCCGTCCATGATTCTCCATTCACCTTTCTCGTTTCTCTTGCCACGACTTCGTTATACCGCTGTTATACCTGCCCATGTCCCGTCAGTGTCGAGAAACACCGAGCGTGCTAGCAAACAACGCGCAGAATGGGAGGGAGAGAGAGAGAGAGAGCGAGGGAGAGGGAGGGAGAGCGAGAAAGAGTAGACGAAAACAGAAACAGTCAGAATAGAAGAAATGGAGGGGCAAAATAATTCTTACAAAATTTGAACAATCGACTCGGAGTCGTGACAAAAGAATAAATCTTAATAATGAAAACTCGGTATTCCACCGAAAAGGCTCGAGTCAGGTAAAAAAAATCCGAGAAACAAGACATGGGGTTGTGAAGTAATTGTCATTTGTTTCCAAACTCAATGAGGGGTTGACTGGGTATCCTTTTAAATCCTTTCCTTTGTCCTTTTCTTTCAAATGACCGATTGTTTGGCCCAACCGAGTTTCATGTTTTCGACAAATTTTTTCGTTGTTTTTACAACCGCAGTCAATAAAATTAAAATTCTATATTATCATTTCAACCTCAACTCGATCATATTATTCTCCCTGAAGCTCAATATTCTTGACTATGGGCTATTTTTCGATTCAACTGCATGTCACATCGTCCGATGAATTGAATAGTGTTGTTGATTTGTTTTTTTTTCTTTTATTTTGTATGAAATTATGCTCTACGAAATGTCATCGTGTTTACAGATTCGACCGAATAGTTAGAGCTGCACTCTATCATAATTATAGCTCTCTCGAGTGACTTTGTACCGAATGTCGAATGAGCGAAATTTCTCATTGCCGCGAAATAGAAGAAGAGAACAGATAACGAGGCATCACAAGAGAACGATTCTACGTTGTATTACGGTACAGGAGTAATGTAAGAAGTTGAATATATACATACAAGCTGAATAAAGGAGATGTATATATCACATATATACGAAGAAGTATTATATACGTATATTAGTGGTTCGCGGATAAGAGGGCCGGTGTAGAATAGGTAGGAAAACCAAGATTGCCATGGGTATATATACTTTGCTATAGGAAAACGGTAGAGCGAAAAGACCGCAAGGTATCCCTTCTAGTATAGCATCAAGTCGAGGTTGGCTCTTCTCGTGGTTTCCAAATATACATATATATGTATTTATATGAAAGATACAGATATATATCCGTAGTGTAAATACACATCTATAGAAAGGGGCAAGGAGGGAGAGAGAGAGACGAGCGTTTTTTCGTTTCTTATATCTCTCGTCGCGGTAAAGAGACGTCGACGGTCTGTGCGGAAAGTGTATAGAGAGGGGAAGTGAGGAAGCAAACGAACGTAATATAAGAGTGAGGGAGTGAGAGAGAGAGAGAGAGAGAGAGGGAGAGGAAGGTTTCCGTCTTATCTGGGGCAATGGAACAACCTCCCCCGCTTGTCTTCTTGCTCTTATTCCCTCACACGTTTAGTCTCTCCTATCGTTGCCTCTTTGGCTAGGTCGAGCCGCAAAATGCAGACACACACACACGTATCGCAAGAACAGTCTTCCCAAGAGTGAGACTCCGGACACAAAATAGCAGTCAGCAGCAGCAACACAGAATAGGGAAGAAGGCAATGACTGTGCTGCATCTTACGTAAAACGTAATCGTAAAAGTAGCGCTAATTACACCTGGGATTCTCTCCCCCTTTTTTCTACGTATATACAGACATATTGGTTCGTGTTTGAAAATACTACGCTCGATGAACACCGCGCCGATCACCAGGCATGCACACGCGGTCTCCGCATCGTCGAGACTTTCTATTTACGCCCTCTCGCCCCCATCATCGCAAGCCTTCTTTCCATCTTTCTGTTCTCTTTCTTTTTTTCCGCTGTCATTATTCAACCAAAGTGACAATCTTTATCGAGAATTTCGATCGTGAAGTATTTTGGATTATGTCAGTCAACAACAACATAATGTTGATTTTTCTGTGATGGTTTTACCTCGCGACAGATTAGGTTTATTATTAGGACGATCCAATTGTAACTATTTAATGTGACGATAATTAGTCGAATGTCCGTGATGTAAGAAAGCTAAACCGAACAATGTTCAATAATTGCTGTTCACTATTTTGTTTCAACTGATTCGTCAATAGTTAAATATTCAGATGCAAACGAGTTTACAAGTATCGGAATATCGGATTCCTCTATTCAAATATTTGTTCGCATCCTATAGATCGATAAAGAATTCTTCGCTATTGTGCCAAAAAGACTGGAATGGAGTCAGTGACGTTGTCAATAGTTTTATTAAAGTCGTATTTGAATAAATAATCAATTCTCGATTCTCACGATATATTCAATCGATTCGTTTGTTTATTCATGTCTGTTGAAGTGGAAACAAATATTCTCTCGCTGTATTGACGCAGGAGTTTTTTTTCTAAATATCGAAATCATTTCTCCAATGTCAATGAAACAATGAGTCAAGAAGATTGTTTCGTCTGTAACATTAAGATCTTGCTTGCTGCAGCCCAGAGAGTGGGTTGCGAGCAAAAGTATTTGAAGAGTTTTGCACTTGCGATTGAATTCGTAGATGAAAATCATTCGAGCAGTCTCCATACATTTTAAATCACTTGATTTTATCGTAAACGACGAAAATAGTTGCAAAATTGCAGAAAAATGAAATCAATTTCTTTCACATTTTCAATAATAAATTCTATTCAAATCTTTTTTATTAAAAAAATCATCACGTAATCCGATAGTTTATCAGTAAAAGTGATACCAGCAAATAACCAAAAGCGCGTGCGTTTCTTTTCGACTATTTTGTAGATCTCATTTAAAAATCTAATAAAAAATTTAAAAAACTGGTGAGGGTACGATCCAAACTGATTTCGACCCGAACGTTTAATGCTTGTACATCTGCATATTGTAAAACGCGTATCGTACATTCTGTCGGGTTATACTCTCGATTTCACAGCTCCCTAACGCCCACGCGTAAGTCATTAATGTGTTATACCACGCGCCGCCATCTTGATTCGTGAGCCTCGTCCTCTCCGGTCGTTCGCGGTATATGGAGAGTGTATATTACAGCTTCTGTGTAATGCGAGTGACCCACACGCTACAGTACTTGAGCGTATGTATATATACAATGCATAAATTCAAATACCGTATAGATATATATAGCTCGACCATGAATACCGCGAGACGGCACAGAGTTATGGCGGGAGTATTTCCAACCAGAAGCTCGGAGATGAAGTATATAACGCGTTGTAACAGAGCAGCGTGTGGAGAACTCTCATGGATATAGATCAACGGCTGGGTAGCTCATAATTGCGGGTAAAATAGAAGAAGGGGAAGACGAAGAAGACAAAGAGGAGAATCGAGCTTGATACGAACACTGTACCCATCATTATTTCACTCTCTCTTTCGTGGCTAGCAATTCTCTCCACTTTGTGTGACTTTTAAACTGGATCTTTTTTGCATCCCTCCTCTCCTCCTCCCCTTAAACCGTATACTTTGCAGATTCCTTTCGGCTCTCTTCCGCCTCGTGCTCCTCTCATTTCACAACTACAAACCATATGATCTTCCTTCAGCCATCTTTTATGTCAGACATACATTTCGTTTGCAATCGACTCTATAACCTCACTCTTCCCTATTTATTTCTATGAAATTTACGTATATTATCGAATTCGGCAATGACTCGGAGAACGGGCGAACGACCAATTGACTCGTGACGGGATTCAATATTTCAATTATTCATTTATCAATTAAATTCATTGTATTTAATAAGAAAACGATCGCCAGGTATGTTAACATTATATGTTCTTTCAATACTATTTTATTTATTGTTCCCTCCTCCTCTCTTTGTCGGTTTATCTTTTTTCTTACTCTCAGTGACTTTTCGGACCGTACCGAGTGCTTGAGATCGCCAATAAAACGGCATTCGCTTCTCTGTGCTATAACACGTGCACATACGTCTTCGCGTCTGTTTTAATCGAACACGTGTGTGTATATCCATACATACGCGAAAATCGCGTGTATCAGTGGAATGGAGAGATGGAGAGAGAGAGAGAGAAAAGAGAAAGGGAGGGAGAGTAAGGGAGGATAGTGAGTTTACCGCGGGAGTATTGCAGAACGGCGCGGTAGCAGGAAGCGGTGTGACGTAGGTCGGGAGGCTCATGATCGTGGTGGCACAAGTATACACCCAGCAAGCCCCGGAGGCCATAACGCCATCATCATATCCAAAGCGAAGCTTGCGACGTTTATGTACTCTCGAGTTCTCGACACCGCAAATCGTGCAGATATATATGTGTAGATATATGTACATATATATTGTTTTTTATCGATGGCAAATGTTCCGAGAGCTCCGTTTATATAATAGGGGTCAAAAGGGTATTAGGGAGGGAAGCTAGAGGGCGCAAACGGATCAAGCTTAGAGCTTTCCGGATATCGCCCGAAGGAGGTTGAAACGAGAGGCTTTTCCTTGTTCCCGATTCTCTCATCAGTTAACAATCGTGTTGACGCGTTGGACCAGGAACGTTCACGAAAGGGGGAAGGGCTATACTCCCTTGAAATTGATTACTATCACTAATTGTACCACTTTGATTATATCAGTTGGTTTCACTATAACATTCATCCGTTCGAGAATCCGATGGTTTATGAACTCCACGAATTGGCTGCTTTTTGAAGAGTGTATCGTTTTATTTGAAACCTTTGCACTCTCTGCGGGTTTCTGATTTAGGATCGCGTGCTAGCACCTTTTATTTATAGTCCACTGAACCAAGTCATTACATTTACCCTTCGAAAGGTCGAAATCGCTTTGGAATTTGCAAATTAACGAAATGGAAAAGTCGACCTTTGCGTCTTTCACTGATTCCTTCAGCTTTCATAAAACCTTGTGTTTCGATTATTTTTGTACACTTTTAAGACTTTTATTTGCTCTTTATTTGACTTAGAAAAATAACGTTCTATCATATTATTACCATGCAATATACATTTCGATAATATTCTTTGACAGACGCTTTTGTTCACCCAAAGTATTTATCAAATCTACAAGTTATTTATCAAAGCTACAAGCTACTGACACAACTTCAAACTGCACTTACTGCTAATAACGAAAAGATCAATTATAATCGCGTCCTTTGACAAAAAGCTTCCACTCGATTAATCAACTACCAATTATTTATCACTTGAATTTCATCATATTTACCCAACAAAACCACCATCCAATCTAACCGGGATCGCATTGAATGTTTTGTGAACGCGATAATTACCCCAAAACTTAACCGTGAAGTTTCAACTCTACTTCGATGAATATTGAACAACTCATGAATTACAAGAGATTGATACAACGCGAAGCTAACCGAAAATCAAATATTCCGTAGCGACGCGGACGACAGAATCATTACTGCGGGACGAGAATAACATTCTAAAACGTATATAGACATACACTATGATATTGTCACGATGTTCGCGATGTAAAGCTTTTGACATAAAATACTTATACACTTTGTTTTTACAGTCTAAGAATTAAAACATCTAAGAATTGAACTTCAAGTTATTGTTATGAAAATATTTATAACAATAGATCGTGGAAACGCCAACTAATGAACGCAAATTTTCTAATGGCACATTTTTTCGAGATTTTTCAAAGAATAATTCGTATTTTTCAATCGATTTCCATAGACATGCGGTCATATTTTTTTCTTAAAAGATACTCTGGTGATTCACGTGAATGAAAAAAAAAAGTTTAACAAAAATGCACGCTGTAAATTCGTGGAGAATCTGTTAAGGAACAAAATAAAACTTGGTGCATGAAAATCAATTAAAAAATATGGATTATTCTTTGAAAAATCTCGATGAAAATATGGCACCAGGAAATTTGAATTCATCAGTTGATGATTTTACAATTTATCGTTATTATTCGTCTATGTTGATAAGACCCTCTGTGATACAAATTTACTTTGACTACGACTTATTTGTCGACTAAACTTTTGGCATAAAATCAGTGTGAAAATGAAGCATTCAATTAACTAAATTATTACAACAGTTACCTCCACTGTAAATTTTTGCCAATTAAAAAACTGAACACAGAGTAATTTTTTCTCCAGCTCCCTGTCGATGACATATTCAAATTTTCCACCACCAATAATTGGTCTTATTCGCCCTCAATTGGTTGATTTTCGAAACGACGCGATAACTTTCTACATTAATTGAACTGGATTTTCCGATATTAATTATCGAGTAGGAATTTTTTTTTCTCCCTCATTCGTACACTCCTGTTCATCCATCCCTAAATTTACAACGCTTGCGATGAATCTTTTACAAAAGAAAAAAGAGTGTACGTGAGATACGAAAGTTTCAAGAAAATCGATTCTATATTAATATCGTATTAATTTATGAACTTTTTAATGTTTAAGGAAATGTTGTGGAAATGCTGATGTGGTGGTGCAAACTTGCACTTCAATAACTTTAACAATTTTTATTCGTGTCCATATAATCGATAACTGATAACTCAAAGGGCATAAATTGTATCGTACTTTGGACGCTGAATGGCGTAGTTTAGAGTCCTTTTGTTTAATAGGAGTCGTCACAGATATATAATTGTATCTATGCATATATATTTGTATATACATATTTATTCTATCGTCGTTGTGTCGTAGTCTATGTGCGCGCGGCGGGCGATCCATGCTTTCCGCGCGAGGCGGCGTGACGGTCGAGCGGCCATTTTGATAATCCCTCCCACTCTATAGCCGCGCGCCACTTACCCCTCTCACGTCCTACTCTTCGTGCTGGCTCGCGCGCGCCTCACTCTTTCTCTCTCTCTCTCTCTTCGTCTCTCGTTGGACACCCCCGCGCTCCTCTTTCCGCCAAAACCCTCTTCTCCCGTTTCGTCCTCCTCACATTTTCCCTCTCGTCTCCTTCGCCCCCTCGCCCTGTCTAGAGCTTGTCTTCGTTCCACGTTTTTCACCACGTCCCTCTCACTCTCTCCTCCGTCAGCTCCCATTTCCACTTCTGTCGCACTCGTATATCTTTCGTTTTGTATCTCTTTTTCTCCCTCGTTTTCTTTTTGCCTGCATTTTTTTTTGTTTTTTTTTTTTAACGTCGCGACACGGACTCGCGTCGTTCGTTCGAGTACACACACCGGAGTCGCGAGCTTTTGCGGCAAAGGATGAGCTCTCTCGGCGCGAGCGAGCCGGTTGCCGGCTCCTGCTGCCGTTGCTGTTGGCTCGTGTGCGAATTTCCCATCTATATATGAATTTATTTTGTGTATATAGATATATGTATCTATATATTCACTCTCGTCTCGTCTCTCGCCCGCGCTTGCTGTTCTTATATCCCCTCTCACCGCGCGCGCAACGTCACGCTCCCACCTTCGTCGCCGTATCTCTATCCCCCTCGCCTCTCTCTCTCTCTCTCTCTCTCTCTCTATCTCCCTCTCTTCTCCCCTTCCCCTCCCTCATCTTTCTTCTTGCTTACTCGGTCCTCTTCGTTTCACTCTCTTTCTCTCTCTCTCTCCCTCTCGCGTTCCATCGCTTTGCCTCCTCTCCCCACCTTCACACAGCACTCCTGCTCCTCTCTATGCCTCTGTCTCGCTCTGTCCCTCGGTTTATCTCCGTCGCTCTCTCCCGTATCAGTGTACCCGTGTGCGTTGTTCAGTCACGACCGGAAAGTGCCAGTTTCTCTCGAGCTCTAATCGCCTCGTTGCGTCTCCGCGCGAAACGCTCCGGCATCCTATATAAATTTTCAACAATTATTTCATCTTCTCATTTTCATCGTATTCATACACATTGAACAAATTTTTTTTTATCGCGTCTGTGTTTACTTCGATTTATGAATGATTATCGAAGGATACAATAAAAGCGATATTGAGTTCGTGTTTTAATTTGTCCTCTTGGATACAAAGACAAATGAAATTTCATTTGAATACTTGGTCGATTAGATACTGATATGCTGGTTAGTTTGATTGCTGCTTAATCGGCGATTATAAACTTGTGGTAATAAATGTGCTTGTGTCGTCATATGCCTTTGGCCCTTTAAATCTTCAGCGCACAGCAGCGACATCTTTGCTTTTACAAAATCTTCCGGTGTTTTTTTTTCTCCTACTCCTTCTCTGCCCCCCCCCCCCTCCATTTTTTCTTCAAACTTAAATTGTACGTATTTGAGAAGCAAGGCTCGATCGCGACTGATAAAACAACGTCCGCGCGCTCAAACGCTTTGACGCAATTGTTCGACGCAGTGACGCGCCACTTGTCACGAGATTACAGTGTGACGTACTTTTTTTTCTTTTTTTTTCTCTTCTTTTTCATAATCTTCTTTTTATTACGCCAAAGCTCAGAACGCACGACCAAGTGTTTTATTTACTCCGCTCCGACTCTTTGCCCACCTCCCGTGCTCTTTCTCTCTTCATCCTTCGCATTTTTATCTTTTTATTTTTCAATAGCTACAACGTGCATATCATCGGGCAAGCAACAACTTGGTTATTTCTTGACTACCCGCGCTTGTGATAACGCGCAAATCCGGTGTCTTGGATACACGATTCGAACGTACGTGCTTACACACTCTTGTGTTTGCGCAGAGGTGACCTTTAAGGGGGTCGAGAAAACCTCTCTTACCGAAAGACCAATCAAAATCTCGATCGGAGTTTCTCGATTAATATCCGAGTGTCGTCTCAGTCTCTCGAGCAAACTCGAGGCAAACACACGCATACGCGCATAGATATCTCCGTCACACGCGCATTTAACACACATCAACACGTTTCACAATCGCTCAACGACGAGCACTCGGACGCTCCTCTTTCGAAAGATTCACTCGCGTGCGCGAAACGGGATAAGAAGAGGGGGAAATACAGATAAAGAGATATAGAAAGTGGAAGAATTTGCGCGTGACAAACGGATATTCCCAAACACAGATGATCTGTGAATTATTATTATTTATTTTTATTTTTATTCTACACATTCGTTGTTTTATCCTCAAAGTGATCACGATTGTGTGTGCAGCGTTAGAAACGCTTAAACGTTTCATCTTCGACTCGTGTGTTAGTAGTGCGCGGTGTCGTTTCGCCAGAACGATCACCGAATAAGAGAACCGCCAAGTGTCCCCATTTTTACCCGTTGGCCAATCGGCTGAGGAGTCTAAGTACACGTATATACCACGATCATTATAGTGTCTTTGCGATTTACTCGAGGTGTGATAAATAATGTGAAGTAAAAGAAGAAGGAGATACATACGTGCTGGATAGTTCTCCATCAATTTTCTTTCCGTTATTGCAGTCATTAGAATGTTTATTTTTCTTTTTTCTTTTTCTCCTTTGTCCTTGTTTCGTTACTACGAACGACAACGTGCGGTCGAGCTGAGAGGAGCGCGCACTCTGGATTAGCCGCTTCCTCGAGGCCACCCTGTATATTTTTTTTTTGTATTTAGTTTTATTTTTTATTAATTTTTTCAAATACTTATAGTGCATTTGTGCGCGAGTGTGCAGTGCTACTTTTCCTGGGTTTCAATAATAATGATTAACCCGATGGCACGGTGTTCAGTGTCGTAGAAAAATTGTTCTATCGCATTTGATTATTTCGCGAATTTTTCGTTTCTAATTTGAGGAAAAAATTTTAACCTGCCAAGTTCACGGTACAAAAGCATGTTATTGCGTCGATTGTTCTCAGTCAATTCGAAGCCAATGTTCATACGTAGTCGTCGTTTGCTCGGCACTTTTGATATCGAGACTTCGGCAGAATCGACAGAATCAAATTCACCAACAACGACAGCGGCAAAACCGACGTCAGAATTATATTTGGAAGCGGCGCGACGCGCGCCGCCCTCCTGAACACCCGGTGAGTGTGTTTCTTACGTTCGTGTATTTTCTTTGCTGTGTCCGAATCGCTGCGGGCAATTATAATAATGATGATGATGATGATGACGACGCTTTGTTGTCGTCGCCCCTCGTTTTTCGTCATTTATTCAAACGCAATTGTCCGACAGTCCTAAAACCGTGAAATAAGGAGATAATCTTTTCGGGGATTCCCCGCGAAGAATTTCACCATCGAAGTCGGAATTTTTCGGATCAATTTCTACATTTCGAGAGCTTTTGTTGATCTACTTGTCAAAAACGTTCGCTCGCGTCGAAACAATGTCCTAAACATTCGGAATAGAATTTCGTTCAACTTATCAGTCACGTAGAAAACCTGTTTTGCTTCAAAACTGCGATATTATGCTGCGGTTACAAAAGATAAAAAATACAGGACATTATAAGACCGCGATAATTCATTTGTGTGTTTTTTAAATGAACTTCGGATTTATTTCATCAGTGAAAATGCTTTTAAATTTTGGGCAAATTTATTTCATTTCAGTGTTTATAAAACACGTCACAAAACAAATTGATTTTGGGTTGAAAAAGTTTTTGTAATGGAAAACCTGACCAGCCGCATTCAACCGATGTAACTCATCGGTTCGAGAGAAACTAAAAGTTTTGCGGTTGCTGAGAGATAAAACGCGTTTCTCCATGTCAATAAACGTATATTCCATCTAAAGTACACAGATAGATAAGAAAATGTCGACGAGGAGGGTTGATAGGAGGAATATATAGAAGTCAGTGACGTCAAGATCTCCTTATTTGCTCGATGAGCGTGATGCTCATTCAGCGAAAGATATTGTCACAATATGGCTGTTATTCTTTGTGGTTTCCTTTTTTTTCCTTTCTTTCTTTTTTTTTCATTCTGTTCCCCAGAGTTAAATCGTTGAAACTTGTGGCGTCCTCGAGACTCATATCTCTTTACTTTTTATTGCTACGATAATCCCCTCAAGCTTCCTTTCTCGCTCAAGTGAGTCCTGTGGGCATCGCGTTTCCTAAACTCAACGCTACAATCATTTTTCTTATACCTTAAAGCAGAATGAGAGGAAAAAAGAGGACATGAAGAAAGAGAGAGAGAGCGAGAGAGAGAAAATATATTTGTATGCATATTCATGGTAACTGCAATTACTTGAAGGATCCTTGATTATCGGATTCACTGCAATTCCCTGGCCGAAGCTAATCGATCGTAGTTTGAAAATTTGAAAAATATTTCGTCAAATTAGATTCTCGGCCCTTCGAGGCCCATTGACTGGCTGTTTTTTTTATTGGAGATAGGAATCAATTTTCATGAAGAGCTTATGGAGATATTTTTCATGTTGTTTTTGTGGTTGTCTGTAAGAACAGCTTAAGCTTACGGACTTCGGTAACTTTTTTTATTTGTTATTTTGTACGGTCACTTCCAAGGTTATCTGTGAAATTTTCTGCGGCTTGGAACAATCATATTACGAAGCTTAGTTAATGAGAAAGAATCGAGCAGACAATGATGAAAACAATCTGAAAAAATCGATGAATCGAATGCGAAATACGCAAGTCGAGTTATTCAAACGATTATGATTGGATACAATAAACTTCCAATCGAGCTGTCATGAGTAACTTTTCCTTGAAGTTAACTTCGTGTCGGGCACGCTCGTCTCGTCGCGTTTTCTCTTTTTTAAAAAAAGCGACCTTGAGATAAAGTTATGGGCACAATTTTTTCGTACAAAACTCACATCTGAGGACTCTGATAAAATTTCCACTTTGACGTTTAACTCGCCTCTCCATGAAATTGGATCATAGAACTTTTCCCCGTTTTTTAACACCACATAATGACATAACCAAAGTTAAAAGTAATAACGTACCATTTTTTTAATCTAACTTCCTCTTGAAATATTTTTATCCACTGCATCAACGATTACAGTAATCGCTTTAATTGTTAAAAAAAAATTCAATTGAGTCTACAGGAATATCCACTCATTTAACTACACTTGACTCGTTGTTTTTACGAAATCAGTAAAACCATTATTTCGAGAAATCCGTCCTTCAAGAGATTTTGATTGACACTTTTACATGTTTATGCCCAACTCTGTTACAATCCGTCAAATGTGTCTTATCGTCTATTTTTCAAGTGCAAAAAAGTAAAAAAATAGATTATTGACATATTCGTAGCTTTGACCAGTAGTCGAGAGCGTTACCATGCAAACCAGTTGCACATAATTGACTAATATGTTCCCTTCTCACTCATTTTTGTGAATATGTATACGACATCTATGTGACATGTCCATGTATAGATTACTGCTCACACACATGGAACTTTCTCTCTGTCACGTGTTTAAACTATCGTATAGACATTGATGGATAAGCACGTGATAGGAATTTACGATCGATTATGCGCGCCGGTGTTTGCGTGTCAGACCTATCACGTGTAATATTACAAATATCCGCATATGCACCTCTCTCGATACTCTGCATTATATTACATTATATATACATATGTATATATTTATGTATGTATGTGGAATGACGAAACCGGTACACCTCAATCAGTCATTAGATACATATCTGTGGATAAATGCCTGTGTGGATATAAGAGCAGACTTGACTTCGAGAGGCGTGCACTTAGAAAGAACATCCAGTTGATTCAACTACGATCTAGTTGAGTCAAATAAATTTCGTCCCTTTGTCTCATGGCCTATGGGAATTTTATTTAACTTTGGGAAGTTGTTTTCATTGATCTGACCAATAATTGATCAACAATTAAAAAGTGATTTTGGGAGATTTTAGGAAATCTTTTCTCTAGGCATATCGTGATTTAACATCAACATCTTATGTAGATTGATTCGACCAAATCCTCTGAATCAAAGTGAATGTGCTACACTTACGTTGAATGTCTTTCTCTGTAAAATTACTTAATCGAAGATGAGAAAACAAGAAGTATGAAATTTGCCGTTTATTATAACGTGTGCCCGGATAACATTGCGGCGATTTATTTGGGAGAACTAAAAATATATAGTGGCCTTGACAGAATTTTCACTTTGTGTATCTTTGGCAGCGATAAATACGAAAAACATTCTTAAATCTATTAAGTCTGTAGATGCAATGAATTCGAATCAGATTGAAGTAGTTGATTTTTGTCATATTTGCGATGCTTTGGTCTCGGATTTAGACGTTAGCTGCTTTTTAGAGATTGTGAGCTTTTTTACATCTTCTCGATGATTAATGAGTATATTTTATGTACTCCGTAAAGAGCGCCGAAGCAGTCGCCTGCATTTGTGTATCGTCTGTCCTCGTAGCCTTCCGCGATTCCAATCCCTTCCTTTTTCTCCTTTTCTTTTTCTCTTGCTCTCTCTCTCTCTCCTTCTCTCCTTCTCTCTTGTATAACAAAGTGAGACCTAGACGCACGGATAACAAACCGCGAGTACGAGGAATGTCAATCTCAAAGGGGAAACTTCACGCACGATGCGAAGAGACTTGCACGAAGCTCAAATTTCACAGACTTCGTTTTTACTCAGTCTTTTTTTCTCTTTTCTTTTCTCTCCTCTTTCTATTTCTCCCTCTTTCGGGCTCGTTCGCGTAGACTTCGTATCTGAACGCTTCAACGTCCGAGAATCCGATACTTTCCGGAGTATTTTCACCGCGTATACAAAGTAATCTATGCATTATTCATATTCGTAATACATATCATATGAATATTTATGAAAAACAAAACAAATATCTCCGGATTTCGTTGGAAAACCAATTCTTCAATTGTGTTATAACGTGCTGCATTGTCACACGCTGAATTATTGTTTTAATTGTTTATCACATTCAACACCTGTTGACGCGCCGTCTTTATTGAAAAATATATTTATATATGAGCTCTTATATATGAGGTAAATATAACATATGAATGAGATCGAATCAAACAAGCAGGTGATAACGTATTCCTCCCTGTAACGAGACACATGATGTTGACGATACTCGTTACATAATGTTGTAAATTATTATTTATTTACGATAAATAATATTGGATGTCTTGCCATTTATATACTAACATGGATACGTTCTCGTTACTTTGTCCATTCACCATGATATTGATCGTTCAAAACGTTGTGCATGGTTGTTACCTTTTGAAGTGTGGTATCTATTTTCCCAGTA
Source organism: Campoletis sonorensis (assembly GCA_013761285.1). Lineage (NCBI taxonomy): Eukaryota > Metazoa > Arthropoda > Insecta > Hymenoptera > Ichneumonidae > Campoletis > Campoletis sonorensis. Next base: position 4,555,936 of record JACEOJ010000077.1, on the reverse strand, counting down.
CGATTTTACCATTTCTGTTCCTCTTGCAATAAAAAGAACTTCATTGCTTCAACAATGACGAATGATGATCCACGTTGATACTCTATTTAACAATTCGTACTAAATTCAAGGTTTTTTTTCTTCAAATTACCAATAAACAAATTAATTATCGCAATAATATATAAGTTTTCGTAAAAAAGTTTCAAAGTCTCGTAGACGTCGACGAATAATCGTTATGCAATATGATTAGTTGCTACTTCGTGTAATTACAGCAACAAATAAGAGATCGCAATGATTATTGAAGCTGTATACCTGCGCATATTTCGCTTGTATCATTGGATAGAAGAAGCTTGCGTGCACCCTGGAAATTCTCGTGAGTTTTATCGACAAGCCGCATTAAACCGTTATTTATGTGGAGCACCACCCTGAGTATATATACATGCACGCGTACTCGGTATTTTTCGTTGAGGCTATGCTCCGATGTCGCATGTTTCATTCTCGCACAGAGTTCTCACGACATAGCTCGAGCTCTCTTACTCTCTCTCTCTCTCTCTCTCTCCTTCTCGTTTCACTCCTCCGAGCTATAAATAGTGTAATGTCGGTGCGATCGCGGTCTCACGAACCAACGAGAAACCGTGACTGCGGAGCTACTACGCGAGTGAGTTCCTCACTCCACCTGATAAACGAGAGATATGATATCCCACCTCGTTGTTGCGCCCCGGTGCATTATTTTCACCAAGTATTGTGTACGACGATATCCGCGACAGCAGAGCCTTCGACGTCACACTCTATCAAGGTCCATGAACTTTGCTCGGGTGCGCGTCTCGCTTCTTTACACATATACAACGATTTTTTATACGCTTTCAAATATATACCGATATGTTTTATGTAATACGTCTAACATATTATTTCATTCGCATACGCCATTACGAGAGTCTGCAAACTTTTTGAAAGTCTCTCGTAACTTATTCTTCAATCGATCGAGACGTATTTCTCTGTTTGTCACCTCTCCTCGCACGTTGTTATTTATTCGCATTCTGGCCATCGTCGAATGACGCAGCCTCACGTTTCTTACGTTCGACCATTTTCGTCGCTTTGACAAATTGACGATACGAAAAATCTACGCTATATTTTGTACTTTTTTTTCTATCAACACTGACCTTCTACACGACTGTGCTCCCTCTTTTAGTTTTTCTCTGCCCTTCACACCATCATATTTACAATACTTTTGAAAAGAAAATCTATCTTTATCACCTCGGAAAGTAGAGAATCGTATGGAAGTTATTATTGACGATAAGGAACTCGTGAACATCGTATTAACTAATATGAGTTTCATACACTGTGTGTACATATCCTGTAATTATAATAATGGTTATTACCTATCGTCAATGAATGATAATTGTCCTGGCTATTTCAATTATAGCCTCGGTAACAGCTCACCCTGAGGATATTATGGGCGAAAGAACTACTCCACGACCGGTTTTTCCGATCTCCTCGTCCCGGTGTTATGACCTTGTCGCACGTGTGCTGCTACCTACCTGCTCGCATTCGCCCTCGATATAACGATAACAACTGAGTCTTCAACGACACATCTCATGCATTTGCGATCTCAAATAACCTCGTAGACTATCCAACATTCTTTCATTTATTTATTTTTATGAGGGTCCATGCTGATTTGATAAAGTGATATTCCATTTTATAAATTGATACAGTGTTTTTTACTTGGAAATTAAATTCGCTGCCCATTCATCGTGAAATTATGAAAAAAATAAAATAAAAGAACTTAATCATGTTTGTTTACGTCGCGTTGACATTTTTCCGCATCATCATTCACTTCTTTGTAAATTGTACCAAATTTCAAAGAATTCCAATATCTGCCCGTGGTGGAAAACAGTTTGATTGTTGGTAACAACAAATTTCTGTGGCGTAACAAATAATTCTCTATGCCATTATTCATTAATTTGTTCGCTTTTGCCACACTTCATTCTTTCCATTTAAGATAATTAACACGGTTTTTCATTTGTTTTTTTTTTTTTTTTTTTTTTCATTTTAATCATGCATGACTTTTGGAGAAAGTTATTTTCATTACGAAACTCTGTTTGCATGGAGCTTCTTCTTCATTGTTCAATATATCGTGACTTCAAGATTGATGAAACGTGCTTGTTTTTTCTTTCTACTGAAGTTTTTTTCGTATCTTATTTTTTATATTTAACGTACAGCCAAAGTTTGAAATCGTATGGTGTTTTATAATGTGTGTTTGACGTTTGGTTCGTCGGATTGGTAATGCTCGAAGTAACGGTGTCAGTGTGTCAGTGTCGAGGCTGGGTGCTCCGCGAGTTGCTGGATGACGCGTGTTCTCGTTCACTCGCGTCACTCCGCGTACCTGTAAGGCTTTCTATCTCACTCAATCTCTCTCCCTCTCGCACTTTCTCGCGAGTGATCGGAGTCTCGTTTATCTACGTACCAGGGGGTCTCTTTGTATTGCAGGAAGAATTTCTCGGCCGTATTTTCTATCAGCTGTGTACTTCGTTTGATTCGTTCCTCGGGGAATTCCACTGAATGTTCGGCAAATTATATCTCACGTGTTCTACGAACGTCATTTTTTTTTCTTCCTTCGTTTTTTTGCCTGTTTCGTTTTTTTTTGTTTGGGTTTTTTTTCCATCTCTGCTGATTATTCCCAGCTCATGCTCAGTGGCGATTAAAACGTGGTTGGAATACATCGAGAATTCTCTCGACTCCCGCGGTGTGTCCAATGCTACGTTCAACCTTCGGCTCGCTCAAAATAAACTCGACAGCTCATTCTCTGGTTAACGCTCTTGCCTTTCCTACACTGCATTTATATTCGTCCACGAGCTTCGCGAATTCCCGATTCTCTACCGCAAGTGATGTATTATTTTGTTAGTACCTCGTGGGTATTTCAATTTGCTCGACAATTCAAATGAAGTTGTACGGAAGAATGAAGTTGGGTGGAATGACTGATATAAATATAAATATAGATATGAGCAAACGATGGAAAGACTTTTGAGTGATGTCTACATTTCCTGGAGCTCTATAACCTGGTCACTAATTATTACTTGCGAAACCCTAAGGGAAAACAACATTTTTGAAAAATCACTAATATGTGAATGTTTCATTCTTGAATTTCGTTGTTTTATAAACTATCCACATTTTTACGCAATTTTGACTGAAATACTTGACCAAAAAACGATTCGAAAGAGAAAATGAAATCCAATGGAAAACCAATATAGAAAAAAAACAAAAATTTAAATTTATTCCATCAACGGAGACTGTTTTTCTTCATGTTTTAATAGTTCATATAATTGCATTGTTACAGCGTGGACCGGGACCGGCTTCGAGAGCGGGAACGTCAGGCCCGCGCGGCGATGTCGGTCCAGGCGGAACAGGCGGCAGCGGGAGGCGGTCCGGACACCCGCCACGGCCATCACCATCACGGTCATCACAATCACGGGCATCATCACACAAATCCACACGCGTCCGCTTCCTCATCGCTTTTTCCCCGTGCCCCAGTTAGGGTGAGTGTCAAATTTCCAACAACAATCATTAGTGTATGTCATAAATTACACATCAAAGTTGAACAAAAAAATGCGATTGTTTATGAATCAATCCGTGAACGGATGAATCCTTCAATTTTCGGCTTTCAAAGTATATTTATTGATCAATGAACTTTTCGAATGTACGAATTGAATGAAAAATTTATAATTCCGGTCAAATCGGACTGATTCACGAAGAATATCGATAATTGAATAATCACGATTGACTCGAATGCTCTCGGTATCCGAACTGAAGGATTTTTTTTTAAATATATATACGCTCGTTGAACACTGCTGTTCCATCGAAATCCCGCAAATCACCGTAAAATACTTCCGGTTATATATATTCGGAATAAAAAAAACAGGGTCGAATATCGCGAGGGAAAGAGAGAGACTTTTATTATTATTATTATTATTATTATGATCCTTTTTTATCGGCTACTTTCAGCTCACTTGCTTCTCGTTGTATATATATTTCTATCTTCCATGTGTTGTTTTTCTTTTTCTTACCCTTCTCTCAAAACCGTTTTATCGACTTACGAGTGGGTTCTCCGCTCTTGCCGATAGTATACATCGATCTACGACGTGAGATTTGTCCCGTGGTGAAATTCCATCGGGACGCTTGTCTATTTTTGTGGCCGGAGGCACGTCTCTCGTTCCGAAGCGCTAGAGAGGGAGACTAAACGCAGAAATGGTTCTTGTATAAGAGACAGCGATTGGCCGAATAAGAAGACTGAAAAAGAGACACAAGTGTTCTATTTAAAGAAAAAAAATACCGTTGGTTTTACTCTCGATTAAATCAACATTGCTATTCAATTCTTTTTCGTCATATCAACAGCTTCATAACCCGATGCTGCCATTCGATTTCAAAGTTTTAAAAAACTTTCTTAGTTTGCACTATTTTCCAGGATTATCATTCAAAATTCATTTCGGGAGTAATGATGTACCACTAAACAATGTACTCCCTCTTCGGCTCGTCCTATGCCTGCACATTGTGAACATTGTTGTACATCATTTACTACCAATCTACATAGAAATTGCCTAATTCATTGCAAATGACCAGCAGCTCAATTTCCAGTCAATTTTTTCATTCAAGAATCCACATTTTGGAGACTTTATTTTCTTTGCATTGCTTATAGTCGTGGGTGGTGGAAAATTTGCATGCCAAAAATAATGTTGAAATAAAGTTTTTGAAATCGAAGCTATGAGAGAAATGAATGTAACTAAAAAATGATTTAACGCTGAAAATCAATGAGAAATCTTTGCTTTTGCTAGACTTTCAATGAATGTTTCGATAAATTGAGTCAATAATACATATTTTGAATCTTTTTAGTGTTAATAAAAATAAACATCAATAATATTTCTTTACAAAACATGATTGTAACTTTAAACAAAATAACTCTGCAATTTGAAAAACAGATGATGCTACGAATTTGAATAAATCGTTTGCTTAGCGCGAAAACTTCCACCCCAAGATAAATTTATTAGGGAGATTATGAGAATGACTGGGTAATGGCCAACGACTGTGTTACTCAACTCGTAAAACGCGGCTCAGAATGTGAGCAGCTGTCTTCGGCTTTTCCAACCCTCTTGTAGAAGAACCCAGACGTTTCCGTAGATGAAAGTCTGTCTCTTTACTTTCTTTACACACATACACAAGAGAGAATTTTTATATACAGATAAAAAGTGCGTATCCGAGTGTGTAACCGAACAAATATTCCTCTCTCGAGTCACAGGGAAAATTTGCCCTCGAATAGATCGTAAAGAGCCTCCATAGAGCGAACCTACGATCCGTCTCGGGTTTTCCGGAATCATGTATACGGTCGGGGATTGGTCCTCGAGATTTATTGCTTACTAACAGCTATTTTCAATGTGCAAGCGTTCGGACAAGCGGTGTGGACACTCTTTCGTGTACATCGATGCATAAATAGACGAGAATACTTTCCAACATTTTCCGACGAAATATTAAAAAAAGGAAAAATTCGATCGCACAGTGACCGAAGCATTCCTCTAGTTTCAGGAATTTTAAACGAAAAAAAAAAGAAAGCAGAGGTCAGAATCGTCAATGTACTAAATTGACAATACATTCCCCTAGTTGACGACAATTTCTCTCATTTCGATAGCTGCTCAAGTCTCGCCTTAAACTAACAAAACTTGTCATTATGTGGTCTCTTTCGATCAGTCATTTTTAGTTTTTGTACACGAAACGAATATGAGGGTGAGGGTTGTAGCCGTTCATGACAAACTTCCTCCTGCACCAGAACGCGTACCACAAGCCCATGAAACTTTTACTTATTACTCTAGATATACGTATATCGTTACGAACACTCATAAACACATCGAGAAGTAACAAGTAAAAGGGCGGGTAAGTTATTTCTCTCGAAGTACTTTTTATTATGTGAAAGTTAGCAACGATATGCTACGACTAAAACTGTCAAGATTTATATCAACGCCTGTTACTTTTTCTTTTTATGTCTTGGAGGTATTTTTAAACGAATTTTCGTTTAAGGACGTTGGGAATTTATTTATTGTTGAGTTGCTTGTTTACGCGATAAATATGTGGAAGGTCGAGCTCTGCGATTAATGAATTATTTGAACGGAAACACGAGAAAAACAAAACAATTTAACTTCTTTGTGTCTTCAAAATTTACGAGAGAGAGACGACGAAAAGGAAATGAAATTTCGTCGGATCCTTCAATAAGTAACTCACTTATCAAATAATCATGGCGCACATACAATTTTTATTAAATGCAAGTTGTGCTCTCCGTTCTCTTACTTTTATATCGTGAAACCAGCCGCGCTGTCATTCTTTCACAAGAAGCCTTGTTCAGACTCGTAAATGATATGTAGATCAAATGCAACATAAAGATGAGGAGTGATCGGAGTTTCTTACGTATATATTATCGAACTCGCATAATTCAGTCTCTCTGCTTACACATTTTGCCTTTTTTTTTCGCTTTCAATCTATTCGCCGTTGCAGACGTTACGCCATCGAGATCGATTCCTCGATGATTAATCGATCAATGGATTATAGCATGGAATCGTAAGAGATTTTTTTTTGTTCGTAGAATCATTTCTTTGCTTCTTGACAGACGTTCTCGACGGAACGAAAAAAAAAAATTGAACGTTAACTTCGTGAATTTTTGCTCTTCATGAAAACTTCGTCTGTCGGATAGACATTTTTTATCCGGTCAAAGAGATCTTCCGTTTAAGATTTTTAAGTATACGATTAATAGTTTTGTGTGTAACCTCGAGCGTATAAATTTTGTCATATTATCAATGCGATAAACGTTTTGTGCCAAACCAACATAGAAGAGCTCTTGCTTCGCGATCTTCCCGATAAGAAAAGTATCAGAAGGAGAAAATAGCGAAAGAGCAAGCGAGAAAATAGATTGTCGATATGGAAGACAAGAGGGTCTCATGGAATATCGTTGAATCACGTGCGATCGTTGCTGATAAGGGCGTACGATAACGCGCGATAAAGTTAGCTCGACGCGTGAACAACGAAGCAACACCAATCCCACACACATCGCGAGTAATTGCGAGCAGGCATTCGCCATAATGCGTGATTGGGCACTCGCAGATTACTTTGATACCCGGCCCTCCGTGTTTGCCTTTTCCCGCTTGTTGTCTTCTGGCTTTTGCGCCAATCCAGTCTAAATTGGCCACTCTTTCGCAGTCTTCAACGACCTTCCTTACCGAAGGTAAATTCCCCCATTATTGTCCACCTAAGATAAAAACCTCTATTCGTGATCGTATAAACTGATAAGTCATTGCCTATTTATCGAGTCGTGAGAAGAGTACGAATACATGATTATGCTCAGCGGAGAATTGAGGTCAGCGGAATATCACGAGCAATTCGAATAATTATTCTATAGATTTTTCTGCCTACTCACGAATTAAGTCTTGAAAATATAATAAATATTGTAATTAAGTCATAGAATTAACCCATGCATTATCCTGATCAATTTTTTCTGGGTTACTAGCAATTGTATTGTTTCTTTGTATTTTTATTCTTGGAGAAATTTCAATTAGCCAATTACATCGCACAAATTCTATTTTTTTGAACTCATTTGTTTTCTTTTTCGGAGTCATAACTCATTTTTCTCTTTCCCGGAACACAAAATTAGAGCAATAGGTACAAGATTCCGGAACCACGAGTTTACAAAATGAACAAAATAAGCGGGTGGTACATGGAAATCGCTTGAAAATTACGAATAAAATTGTTGAGCATGTCGGTAAAAATATAAAATGAAATTTTGCATTAATCAGTTGATCGTATTGCAAATCTATCGTTATTTATATTTTTCTAGGTTAACGAGACACGCTGTAATACGAATCGACTGTCAATTTGTTTTATTTCTGTATTAAACTTAGCACACAACCACATGGAAATTTATCACTCATTCAACTAGTGCAAAGCAGCTATATTTTACCTTAAATGTATGTGCTGTTGGATAAGTCAAACTTGTACATAAACTCCACCCATAGATTTTGACCATATGTTTAGGCAACGCCATTCCTTTCGTCTGCGTTATTTTGGCGTAAAGGATTGAGCCAACTTGTTATTACAAATTATATATGAAGACAAATTTGAAAATTGTTACGGTGAAATATTTATTTGAACGCCAATGCGTGGTCACGTAGTGAGAAAGTAGCGGCTATCGTCCCACGTACGTTGTCCGATGGCTGTCTGTAGCCCGTGTGTTTTCGCACGTACGCATCGATGTACATGCACGTACACACGTATCCACACCCATACGTTTTTATTCGTATAAATATATACAATATACTCACAAATCGCGACAGTATACGTATAAATATACTATATGTATTATTGTATATATAAATATATAAATAATATATATATATATGTTTATATGAAAGTCTATAACCAACCACTCATGTACCCGAAGAGCAACCCTCTTTTTTTCTCCTCTCCCTCACTATTTTTCTTTCTCTCTCGTACTCTGTCGTCTCTTCCCACATCCGTTCGAGCGTGGTCGGAGCAGCAATCACGAGCGGCGCTCACGTAAACGGACGCACGCGTACACACTCTGCCGGCTATTCCGGTCCCCCAGTAGGTCACGCAGCCGTTGAATAATTTTCATCGTATGTATCCCTTCGTGTTCTCAACGGTTGCATCTCTTGTCATTCAATCGCAATGACTATCGATGACTCGGTAAAAGACAGAGACACTTGAAACTTACTTTCTTTTTTACAATATTGATTTTATTGCTTTTCGAGCAATTTCGACTAAATCTTGGTTTTACTGGATGTTTTTTTTACCAACAATCTTGAAAATTCATTTGCTTTGTTCAATCAAACAATAAATTGTCTGCTATTCAGGAGAAGATGAAATTTTGACAATTGAAATACACGCCTTATCAAACAATTATTATCAAACAAAAGTTTCGTCCGGTTCGTTGAAACATAAATACGAATAACGGAGGCTCAAAGCTAGGAACTTCTTGTCAAGGGTGCGCCGATTATATCATTTTCGGAGCTCGCCCCAATTGCTTTGTTCCCATTTTTTCACGCTGCGGTTTATTATCACTCGGGTCGAGATAAATAATTTAATTATACAATTAATTGTGATAGAGAGAGAGAGAGAGAGAGAGAGAGAGAAAGAGAGTGAGAAAGAGTAAAAGTGAGTATCGCGACGTTCTTCCCAAATGTAAATGGCACACACTGACAAACTCCTGATTCTTGGACGTAATTAGGATCCACGATATGTCGCATGCATCGTCGCTCACTATCTCGTCGACTCAATTAGCCTAATTAGTCACCACGACGTTCACGCACTCGTCCAAACCCCAAAGACTCACCGAATGGAGTGTGTTCTCTTTTGTTGTACACACACGAGTCGTTATAGGACGCGCCTTATTTCACTCGCAATTAACACTTCATTGCCAAAAGTCAAAAGCAACTCATTGACAACTAAAATGTTATTATTCCAAATCTCGCCATAGAATATTTCACTGCTTTATCGTAATTATAGTTGTAACGTACTTTCAGAACAAATTCTTTACTTTGTCGATTAAAACATGTATTTATGTACATTTTTTTCCCCTTGCACGATTTCCTCAATAATTGTCTCCGGTATTTATCGGTTCAAGTGTACGAGCAAAAAAGGGATGAAGTCTCGGCAATATTGTGTCTTGTCCTGAATACGGCGGTTTATAATTGTCGAGGAAATCAATCGTACACATTGAATCGTAGGGTTCTAAGATGCTTGTTTATATAGACTGTTGCGCAATGGAACAACGGAGCTTTAACAAGCCCACGGATTATAGTATTACTATCCGGGAGAGTCGTCTTCCTCTCTCGTGGATATTCGCCACACTGTACATGACAAGAACTCGCTTGCATAATGGTAAACACAGAGAATAGCGTGTCTCTCGTTAACGGGTATTCTTGTGTTCTATGCAACGATTTATACATTTCATAAACTTATTATTCCCTCCATAGAAGCTCCAAATTTTCATACTATCGTCGCGATCGGTATGAACACAAAAATTGATAATACGATAAATGCATTGAATCTCATATAAATGGACGGTTTCGTGCGACGACAAAATTTTCAAATAAACGAAAAGGTTCTTCCGATTTTCACGATGCGTCCATTTTTTAACATAAAATCTTATTTCGAGCTTTCGAATCTGAAGTAAACACACACACACAAAAAAAAACAAACCAATTTGTGATTCCAATGAATATTTTCCTCAGACCAAAGCTGCCAGGAAAAATATTGATAAAACACTTTTTCTCCGTGTTTTACGATCCCCACAGTTTTACATAATATCTCATTTATTTTCTTACGCATATATATATTTCCGAGCAAGTTTAACTCACGGAATACACAATTATTAATACACTGATTCATACGTCGAGGTAATATCTTGGAAAATGACTGTTTTTTTTCGCTCATTTTGTGTATTCCAACCCCAAAGGTTTTCTGATGATTTTTCCTTTGTAAAATATAATATTTAAAGAGTTTGCTCTTGGTTGGCGTTTGGGAAATTCATTTTCAATACTAATTCTTTTGGGAAAGATAATATTGATTGACGCATTATTTCGAGGTCAACAGTTTCTCGATACGTAATCAATTGTTCGTGACTCTTAGCTCAGGACATAATATATACAAATGAATACCTGTATGTATCCTCGCGAATATTCGAGTTTATCTGCGGATTAATTTGCGGGAAACGCGGTAGGCGTGATAGAGGGCGCGTCCGTGTGTTTATATGCGCTTATGAGATATTAGCTTTGTGGATAGGAGTGTGCTGGCTTCGATCATCTTTCTCCCACTCTCTCCCTCTTCTCTTCTCTTCTCATGGGCTCGAATGGCTGCGTCGAGAAGCTCTAAAGCGCAACTAAGCGGAAAGCGAAGCCCGTGATTTGTAGGTCGGTTCGATCGTATTATACGTTGTGCCCAGTTACGTAAGCCGGGCGCGTGTCTCCGCTCGACCATTTGTCCTCTTCTCTATCTCTTGTCTTCCCTTCATACACATTTCGTACAGGTTCATTCAAAATCAATACAATTTTTATTTTCATCCTAAGACCATCATGATTATCAAAATAATTTTTTTTATTCACCTGAGTTGACTGAAATTTGTGGGTTTTCGATACAAGACTAAAATAAAAATTACAACGAAATTGTCAATTTTATCATCTTGAACACCTTGAAATTAATGATCCTTGAGTTATTTTTATTTAAGATATAAATCGGTATGTAAAAAAAGCTGTTGATCGCCTCTACCGTTCGTCGATTTGCAATTACACCGTTTTACGAAACTCTCATTGCACCATCGATAATAATTATTAAAAAGTTTATTATCGAATTTACGATTCATTTAAATCGAGAAAAATGACGTTAGCTTTTTTTCTTAATCTTATTACTCGTTTTTGTTTTTAAATCCGATTGACTTGAATCTCAATCTCCTCAGCCTTTTACTTGTTCTCTAAGTTTAATATTTCCCCATTGTTTTCATCATCGTAGAAACAGTAAACAGTGTAACAAGAGAAAACCGAGAGTGACGCAATAAAATGTCAATGTCCACTTACATGCATTTTTGATCTTCCTCTGGATCATCCTGTAGATATTTGGTGTTAGTGCATATACATTCACATGAATGTTCATGAGTTTATGCGTTGTCTATATATTTGTGTGCTTATATTCTCGGCCTCTCGCGACACATTCTGTTTCTCTCGCGGCGCCTCTCACACACAGCATCGTAAGTATCGTATCGTTCGAAAGATTACTCCATATGTATAAATCTATATATTTATATATTTATAACTATGATATACGTTATGCACGTTGCCGCATATTCAAATCGTTGTTCTTCCGAAGCTAGTTCGAACACATACAGGTAAACCTTTAGAATGTGTAAATATTCACGAGTGTTCGGAGGGCGGTGTACGCGTGTATATGTAGGAGATCAGCTAGATTATAGGTTGGTCTCTCTGTCGAGTCGCTTCGTGAGTGCGTCGTAGCGACCGATCAACCGTGCATCGTTTCAAGGTCTTGCGGAAGATCGTATTTTAGCGATTGTCCACAAAAGATAGTCACAGACATTAGACAACACGATCAATCGCAGAAACAAACGAAAAAACATTACCTCGACAAGACGGACCACATATTTTTCATCATTTCCGCGTTAATTACTCCCGTTCGTTAATAATTCGCGAATCGAGTGGAACGCGATGTGTCTGTTGAATTTAGGAAGCAAAATACCTCGTTCGTCACGTTTTCTTTTGACGATTATGTAAACTTATAAATAAACATTTTACACGTTCACAAATTTGCGAGCAAAAAAATGTAATACAAATGTAGACGAAGCGACAGACATTAATCTGATGGTTGTGAAGATTGAAAGGCAAAAATGTATTCCTTCCTATTTATGTTTTCGTATTTTTATTCTTTGTCCGTGGAATCTCTAAATTCACGATGTTCCAGCACTCTTTTTTCCTCGATGCATATACCCATCGGAAATGGTCAATTTCGTCTTATTTTTTGTTCGACCGTTTTTTGAGGTCTAGAAAAAAAAGGATCTTTCGGAGTAGGTCAGTAATACCGATGGGCCTCCGGGTCTACGTGACTCTCGTATATTTTTAAAAGTTTCTCAAGGCCCACGGAAGATCACACTTTATAGTTAACGCAGACGTGCTGCGACGGCATACCGACGATTCCATCATTACTTTCATAGACATTCGAGGTCAACAACGAGCGACTCTGCACACTGGCTTTCTGGCCTGCATGTACTGTAGTAGTAGACGCTCTGTTGATCGACGTCCGCAGAGTGTGTTGATTCGTCGCTGTTGCGAAATAACGTACAGTACACTTCGACCATTTTGTCTACTATAAATTCTCACATCACAATATAGTAGATATATTATATGTATATTCTGTGTATACGCTACCGTTAATGCTAAAAGTCACAACCTTATGTGTAGACTGCATTAAAATGAGGTTTTCGTACGTACATCAAGGCCACCGCAAGATCGCGGCTCACCGAGACGAATTTGCGATGTTCGTTGGAATAATTGCACACAACGAAATAACGATTCTTACAATAGTTTCTTTGCTCATATTTGCATACGTATAAATTTATAAGTAAAGCACAATTTTACGATTGATTTGTGATACTTGATTTATAATATTTTCGTCGTTATTTTCATGATATCTTCTATATCTATTATTATTTTTTTTTCCGATATACAATCATCCAGACATTTATTAGCAATATCGAGGCTATTGAATAAACGTTTGTGTATTTGAATTTTGAATGATAGCTAATGCTATATATTAGGATATGGCTTATCCTGTTGGTTTTACTAGACATCAACTCGCAAAATGTAAAGGGCTTGACCCAATTTATTTAACACGTAGCTTGATGTACTTTACGACATTTCGCTTGTTCACGGTCGATTTATATGTGCCCTGTGCCTAATATCGCGGGTATTATCGCTCGACACGCTATCGCATGAACCCAAAGAGCTCTATCGATCGTCAAGGTCAATAATGTGTAGCCGGGATCCAACGTCGCGACCTCTATTATATCGTTGAGCAGTTTATTGGTCGATCAGTAGTCACGGCATTTCTTGCCGCGATTTTCCCAAGAGAACGCCAGCATCATCGAGACCCTCTTCCGGTCTTTTGATTATTATCGGTGATCTCCCGCGCAATCGACCTTTCCGAACATTCGCTTCGCTCGGCTCATCAATTTTAGCCTTATTTTATAGAGAAAAAATAAGAATAGTTTTTTCTGGTGATTCCCGGTTCGAAAACATCGGAGAGATAAGATCCTTACAAAACAATTATATTTTTTTACAACTATTTATGTCATCCTGTATTTCGTCATCAATTTGAAAGTTATTTTGAACAAACAAACACGAAGAGAAATAAACCTGAAAATTGATGGTTGCAGCACTAGAAAAAAAAAACGATCGTGGTTTTCCTTTGTTTCTTTTGCTACAACGGTATTTTTTAGTTTTTATTTTCATTTAAGAGATACGAAAACGCAATCAAAATTGAAATCACTCAACACGAAAGGTAAATTATCCACAGATCATTTTTTCTCTTGTCAGCCAGACGCTTGTAATTTTGTTGGATATTAGAACGTTTCAAGTCGATAATATAATAATTGGCAGAGTACTTAGGTCTCTGGTTAATCAGTTAAATACGGTTAACCAGAATCTCTTTGCTTCGTTAGTTTTCTCCTTTTGCTTTCCATTTCACTTCGTTATCGTAAATCGCTTATCGCACTTCCCGTATCTGTCTGCGGATTACTCTCAACCGCACGTCTGGCCTCAGTGAATAAACAACGCGTTCCGAGGTCGTTGCTTTTATCATTTTTTTCCTTCTTGAGCCAGAGACACGTTCAATATTTGACGGTTCGTAAAAATCTTCGGAGGACACGAAATATTTGTGTTCGAACTTCAATTCGTTTGAAAGAACTTTTCACGCTGTGAGAATAGTATCAGAAAAAAAATGAAAACTCATCGGTTAAGTTCTTACAATTATCGTTAAACGTACGAGTGTGTTCCGAGTACCTCGAGGTTTTATGAAAACATTTAGTTATTGGGTTAGTTTTACTCCTGACCTTGTTTTACTTCGCCATCTTTAATAGCTTCGCACTTCTCATAACTCGCAGACTTGAGTTCAATTTGCTCTCCGCTTGCGTAAATACTCACTGGGTTTATAGGCGCAAACAGACGAGACGAAATCCTCTACGTTTTCAATACTCTTGTTTACGCCTTCTCTACAGATATTTGACCTTTGGAGCCATTTGTTTCTTCTCCGTGTAATCGATTCAGAATTTAGTACTTGCGGGTTCTTGGCTTCGTTATAATAATGAATAAAAATTCGTAATAACATTATTTCAAATAATTTAATCATTTCGCCATTTTTGTCAAACAAAAACTTTCTGAAATTCAATCTCTTGCAATACGATTTATCTCCCATGCAACATCGACGATATTTTATTCGAAATCATTAAATTCTTATCCTTGTAAAAATTCATCTCTTTATCGCCCCCGTCCTGCATGCACATCATGATTGAGCGATTAAACTTGACACATTTATGATCACGTTCCAATATCATTTTTGTCTCTCACTAACAAAAACAAATAGAATTCAATGGTCAATACAACTTCAAAAAATACTTTATATCGTAATTTATTGGTCATTTCTGAAAAAAAAAAAAAAAAAAAAAAACAATGCTGAAGAATGATATATTTTTAAATCTCGTTGTAATATTAATGTAATTTTTAATTAAAAATAGAACCAAGTTTATCAATTCCTTCATTTATAAAAGGCTTGAGTCTTTCCGGAGCATAGAAATTCTTCTGAAAATGAAGTATTTATGCAGAAAATTTGTGAGCAGTACAACATTTTTTGTCGCATGATGAAATATTCAAACGAACTCATAAAAAAATGAAGCTCAAGAAGTTTCGATTTAAAGATGTTAAAAACTGTCCGATAATTGCTTCAACTTGTCGACTTTTAAAACTTAGCGACGCATGACTTGTGTGGTGATTCCCCTATCATTATACTCACGCTTGATAAAGTTTAATTGTTGACGAATAGAAGAGCTTACTCTGATCGATCTGTTTCTAGGGGTAAGTGTTTCCCTACATTCGCAGCACTTGGTATCCGATCTGCTATACATCTGTCTTGTCTGTTACCTGTTAGCCTCCTGCCCTCGAGGTTTATATCTCGTTAACGTACTGACCAACGAACATATATGAGCACAAGCTCTCTCTGTTTGTATGTTAGCTGATAGGCAGATATATTATGCTGTATGTATTTGTACACATGTGATATTGTGTAGAAAGAGGGAGGAAAGCGAACGGCAGAGAAGGAGAGAAAGATATGCGAGGCTGTCGATTGATATTCCACAAGCGCCGCAAGGCTTATACGAGACACCTAGTTGTTACGGTGATACAATTCCAATCACGTAATTCCATGATTAGAAGTTTCCCCTCCGGAAACATCTGTCCTACCCTGTGTACGCACGAGTTATTATATTTGCGAACGGTACAAAGCTCCTTTTCGTCAAGGTGAATTTTTCGAGCTTTTCTCGAAAATCTTTAGTTCTTCCTCTCAAACACATGTTGAAGAATCAAAGACTCGTGTAGAAGAAAAAAAAATCACGTTCTCTCGAAGAATCTCAATGATTTGCAAGGTTACAGCTTAAAGAAGGGTTTGAAAAATACAGGAAGTCTAAACGACTTCCCACGTGATGTTTTTTCTTCTCTTTTAGTGCATTATTAGATGAATCAATAATTGACTTAAAACGGATATCCCTCAGAAATTTATTGGCTATTTCCGTTAAATTACCGTGAAGGCAAAATTGACGTTTTTCCGTGTCCCTTCGTATAACTTTATTTCCTGCAAAATCAACCTGCCTACGATTATACTTGAAGCACATTGGAAAAATATTCTTGGGGCTTGATTTCGTAGAATTTTCCCGGTCGCGGACTACTACAGAGCGAAAAAGGAGCAAGAGAGAAAGATTAAGTGAGCCAGGGGGAGCCTTCACTTTTCTCGTGCACGAGAGCCCTTGCATAATTCAAATCTTTCGCCCCGCTTTCCCTCCCTCCGGCTTTCGCGCTGCATGAGGGTCGGGACGTCGCGCGATGAATCCTGAGAAGGCGAAAGAGGCAAAAGAGAGCAAGAGGAGGCAAAAGCGCGGTAAAATTCTAGTTCAAATGTCCTTGGATAAGGGTCTGTCCGAATGCTACTGAGTTTCGTATCGTCTTTCCCGCCCGCGCTTTTTCCCTCCTTCAATCTCACATCCCAACCCTCTTTCATCTCGTTCTCGAATTCAGGAAAAGCAAACACCTCCTTGCTACGTGATTCTGCTCGTATGCTCCCAGTGAATAGATCGCTTCTCATTAAACTTGCTCCTTTCAACGATATTTAATGATCCTTGGACTTTACAATCTTGTGGATTAAAATGAAATTCGGTGTAAATTAAGGGAAAGAGAGCGAGAGTAAAGTTTATTCGAATTTAATGCTCTAAGCTTTTTGTTTCTCGCTATTGCGATCTGATACTGAAGCATAAACGCTTCTCTATATTTTATCTCTTACGTGAAACGCAGCTTGGATGAGCGATGAAAATTTTTTTTGTCATATTAATTAGACACGATGCATCGTTTAGCTCAATCCTTTGATGCGCAATTTCGTAACCAAATCTGTATGCGAATTCACGTGATAACCTCTGTCAAACATATCGTAACACGTATACAGCGACAGACACACATAGATCAAAGTGGATTTTGCAATAACGTACGTACGTGCACTGACGCGATCAACTATTACACGCTTTGGCCCCATATCATTTGAGTGTTAGAGTTCGAGCGAGTCTCTCAACGCCACAGTGCTACGCGCATGTATACACATACCTACTCAACTGTATATTATATCGGTAATATAGCTATATAATCAAATGAGTGTTATATCTATAGAAGTTATGTAGCAGAAACAAAACGCGGGGTTATGTGAGCCCACTGGTATTTAGCGTAATTTATTAAGCCACTCGGTAGCCCCTAGACAGTTTTCACTGTATAGCTTTTGCTGCTCTCTGCCTCAGTGTGTTTGCTGGCAACGGCAGAGATGGGTTGAAGCGGTGGTAAGTTAGAGAAGGGTAAAAGAGGGGTGGTTGGGGGAAGGGTAAAGATGTAGAGATGGAACGAGAGTTTTAGCGGGAAAGCGAGATACCTCGTGTGATTGAGAGGGACAATAAGCAAGACAAGAGATGAGAAAGAGAGAGGAAGAAGGAAGAGGAGAGAGAGACAAAGCAGAAGAGGAGCTGCGAAGAAGGGGTAAAATAGATGAACAGAGAAATAGCATTTCTGTGTGTGTGTACATACAGATATATATGTATGTATATATTTATGGAAAAGATGGAACAGGCTGAAAAGAGAGGAAAGATATAAAGAAGTGTAAGGAGATAAAGTGAGATGAGAATGGAAAGAGCGAAAACGAGACACACAAGGGGTGAGAGCGAGAGAGAGAGAGAGGGGAGAGAGAGAGAGAGAAAGGAAATTATATGGGGATGAGGGTGGGGTGATGTAGACGGTACACGGGAGGGTGATTCCAGGGGTGAAACGACCAACACACTCACGTACACATTCAAATACTCGGCGGAGCTTGGATGGCGAACCAACGACGAGACTATGTATACCACCAACACTATTTTCTACTACTACCAGTTCCATGAGTCTCCCGACTCTCTCATTCTCTCGCAGGGTTACGAGAGCAGCAAGAGAAAGAGAGAGATGCGAGCAAAAGAGACGGAGAGTGTGAGAGCCTGGCAGAGTAAGGGTCCGGGGGTTGAGAGCGGGGAGGGTAGATGGAATCAATACCGGTGTGTGAGGAGGGTGGGTGGGATAATGCGGTGGCTTGTCGAGAGTTGTACGCGAGACCGGATAGTAGTAGGAGAAGTAGTAGTAGTAGTAATAGTAATAGTAGTCGTGGTAGGTTCAAACAAAAAAAGGAGACTCGAAGAAACGAGGAATAAGAGGAATGATAAATAAACGTGAACTGTAAGAGAAAGAGAAGGGGAGAAAGTGGAAAGATGGAGAGACAGAGAGTCTTAAATAAGGGAAAAGATATGGTCACTCATATCACTCCTTCTTTTTGCCATGTGCGGCATAGCCATTCATAGCGTGTATATGCACCAATAACTTTTCTACATTCGGGTCTTTATTTCCATAGTTTTACTTATATGGAGATGGCAATGTTGAAACTTTTCGTAGTTTTATAATCGCGTGCAACTTTTTATTTGTCATACCGCGTACTCTATTTTCCGCCATGTCCGTCTCTTTCTGTATTTTTAGTTTGTTCACAAATGTGGTCTATATATACTTACATAAATTCTTTCAAAATCGTGGATTTATAGACTATTCCTGTCTTCGTCTTTCTACTGATCCAACTCTCTTGCCCTTTATATTACTGCTTGCTTTTCGTTCTATCATCGTCACAGAATTCCCTTTTAGTTCCTAGTGTTGACTCCCTCGTGTGGGGTGTACACTTCCAAAGGTTATATATAATTATTCTTTTTCCCTGTTTGTCTATCTCTCTCTCTCTCTCTCTCTCTCTCTCTCTCTCTCTCTCTCTCTCTCTCTCTCTCTCTCTCTCTCTCTCTCTCTCTCTCTCTCTCTCTCTCTCTCTCTCTCTCTCATTTTCTCTTTTCTTCTCTTGCTTTCTCTTCTTCACCTCTTTCTTCCTCTCCCTCAGTTGGCTACCGACCGAGAAATAAACAACGAAACGCCACACCGCTAGCCCACGTTTTATGGGCCAACTCTCCGCTCTCGCACGGTGAAGGCCCCCTGGCGCAACGTATGTAACTACCCTCCATACACGCTTGTACCTATAATAATCTCTGCATACCTATGTGTACGTCTCTCGCGCAAGTGTGTCGTTCGTGGCTTCTACTCGTGCTTGCTCGACCTTTTATTCATTTTCCTACATATATATGCTTGTGGGTATATGCCGGTGGCGCCTGCGGAGAATTAATACACTCGCGTACCAACTCTGTACTCCAGAACCAGCTCTCCCTCTGTCCTTCTTCCTTTCTCTCTCTCTCTCTCGTTCTCTCTTCGACAACGTCGATAAACCATTCTTGATTCCCTTGCTGTTCGTTAAACGATGAATTCTTTATATCTTCCACTGTCGATACCCGAGTACAATTCGTTGTTATGTATGCGTTCTAAATGAACACGTTGTATTGCCCATCAATTTAAAATTTTTATTCACCGTAAATGATTAATAATCCGCAGTTACAGCTTTCTTGGATAAAGAACATAAATTGGATTTAGAATTTTTAAACAGTCTGCATTTACTACTAATTATTGGATACAAGTTAAATGAAAAAGTTCACATCATGTGTATTAGGGGAACATAACCTCGATAATAAAAATTGCAAACTGACTATTCACAGGGTTGTTCGTACTTTTTTTTTTTTTGCTGCCCACGGTTTTATTAGTTTCAGTTCGTCGATGGAACATGTGCACGAACATTTTCTAGGAAATTGCTCCAGGAATCAAAACAATTGTGAGGAATTCCGAAAATTCTTTGTTAATTCAGTTTCTATGGAAATTGAATTCCAACATTTTCTCGATACGAGCTATTTGAAAACTTAATAAATAGCTGAGACGGTAGTACTCAAAAATTAACAAGTATCTCACATGCTACGGTCCAATAAGCGTATATACTGACCCATCGGTTCGGTGCTAGAGATCTTCAAAAATTTCTTTTCTCCTTGAGTAGGCAGATCAGTAAATAATGTATGAATAACTTAATAATTCACTGAGAACTTGAATTGAGTCGCATAAAAAGGGAAAATGGTTTCACCCCAATTTTCTACGACTGTTTACAATATTCAAGGCAGTCCATTTTTCCACGTTCAAAGACCTCTATTGCAAATTAATGTTTTTTATATGAAAATACGTATTAAAAAATGTTCAGAGAGATTAATCCGAGAGACTTAGCGAAACGATTTCATTGTTTTCATATACGTTCAAATATGTTTAATAATACCGATAAATGATAGTCAATTAAATCGATGGATTAAATTCTCTGGGACAAGGAGCCTAAGGATAGCTGCGTAGTACAAGTGGCGGAAGGGAACAAGGGGTTTGAAACTAACACGTTACACCCAACCCTTGTCTCTGACCACATCAGTTCCTCTCTCTCTCCCTTTCATTCTCTCTCTGCATCGCGTGTGCATTCTGATCCGACTTTGCCGCCGGTGTTGCATCGTGCTACTCGGGCTGCAAAGGGATGGACACCGTCCACACCCTTCATAAGCCGAAGTAGCGCTACTATAAGCCTGAACCACGAACAGTATAGCATCGCCACGGTGGACCGATGCCAAGGGGCACGATTAATTAACCTTCCTCTCTCTCTCTCTCTCTCTCTCTCTTCCTCCTTCTGGCCCATCTGGCTCCTTGGCGCCACACGCGTGGCTTCTGTATCCGCTTCAGTACAAGAGGATGCCCCGAACCTGGACTTGGTCACTACCAAGATACTGTACCTGTAATAACTCCTTTACAACCTTTCGATTCAATAGCCAGTTACTAAGTGGCAAGTTTCCGCACGATACAGTTTCTCTCCTTCATCTTAAGAGTTGATAAATCAGTGCACGTACGATCTTTCGTACGTTCAAATGATCGATAATCCATCTGGAATGATAAAAATGTATTTATTTATCGATAGTTCGTCGCGTTACGTGATATGCAACTTAATCGTTAAATTGATGGATTTTTTTTCTTCCACGGATAACACTTTTATTAATTCAAGTCTATGTACTGTAGTATTTCTTTCGAATGAATCCGTATCTTCGAATCGCAACAATCGTGATTCGATGAATAAACGATTCGACTATAACTTTTGGTTAGATAAAATCAATTTTCAAGGTATTAATCCTTTTTTCTCCTCAGGCTGTATAGCCAATTGGTTTTTATGAAATTGTTCTCGCCTCTTTTGAGCAATGAATAAAAAAGGAATGCCGTGATACCGCGATATATAGTGGTACTTGTGTTTCTTCTTCGTCTAGGTTTTTTTTTGCTATTTCTCTTGTCTCCCATTCTCTTTTTTCTCGTTTCCATTTTGCCTTATTTTTTCGTCATTCTCTATTTTGCTTTATCTTTTTTTTTTTTTCCTGTGGCTTCCGTCGTTCCGCGCTTCACCGAGCGCCTCTCGCGGTGGCTGGTCTGATAAAACACTATTTTCCCTCGTTCTCCCTTTTCCTCTTTGGCCTTTCTCTCCCTTTTTCATCTTTCTCTCACACTCGCCGCTACCTCTCCTCACTCTTTTTCTCTGTGTTCCATGACGTAGCCGTCTCTCTTTCGCGCAAGCTTTTGCTCGCTGCGTTGGGCGCATCGCTTTTTTCTTGTATATAGATATCACTGCGCTTCAGTTCCAATGTCGTATTTAACACGGGGAAGAGAACGTTGAGAGCCAGACCGCGTCGAGCCTCGATATATATTTCCCGCTTCGCCGCAAGCAGAAATACATATATCCAATGGTAGCGAACAAAAAGGCCTGAAACCAAATCTTCAAAACTCACAGCCGCCTCAGTTAGGCCCTTTTGTTTCTTAACGAATAATATATGGATGCATAATCTGTCAGAGTGTAGAATGACATGTGAGTCGCGTACATACCACAATATCGCAAATATATATGTAGAAAGAAGATATCTGTACAACGAGAAAGAGAATATGAGGGAGGGAGAAAGAAACTTTTGTGTAGAACTGAGCTTCCGAGAGCCAGCGGTAACAATAACTATGATAATAACGAATGGAGGATATAGGGAAGGGGGCGCGGGAGGTAGACGACATTGGCCATCTCATTCTTCTCTCTCTCTCTCTCTCTCATTCTCGCGTATTTGCAAACCAAAGGATTTCTCAGTGTGCCCGCAGCAGCGCTACCGCATGCTCTGCTGTAATTAGATTCACTCACTGGGTAGACCGCGCTCGCTCGAGCGCCTCTGCTCTTAACGTTGTGTACACGAATCGCAAGGGACGAGGAAAGGACACGTTAAAGGATTTGTTTAAAGTATTTAACACCATTACAGATTTTTACACCGTTCCTTATTTCGTGCACATCAAATATCAATCGACGAATCAATTTTGGAGCCATGTGTCCTAAAGAAATCTGCATTTCATCATATCCTCATATGTTTTCACCAATTTGTGACCATTTTCAGTCCGCTAGAGGAATTCTCGAAACATAGATTCGCATATATCTTTTCCATATAGTAATACGTATTTGATATTCGTCGGGGCGGACATTCCGCGAACGATGAGTCTACGTTCTATTCCGGTCCTGTGTGCTGGCTAAATACGGCGATTCTCCATACCTCCTGATACACTGTGCTTTGTTTGTACTCTTCGCAAATAAACACTCGATTGCATCGGGCTAATAAACTTCGTCATAGAAGAAATGTCTGTTTTAATCGCATTGAGTTATTTACTTAACTTATCGAAATATGATTTTATATCTTTACGAGTGATTGACTTTGATTTGAAAGTTGATTCGATATTGTTTGCCAAATTGACACGTCAGTTATTCGGAAAATGTATCTATTTGGTTTCGATATTTATTCTAAATCAGGACAATCTGAATATGAAAGAGGTCTTGATCCATCAGCAATATTCCTCAAGCACATACCAATTTTGAATAAGAAATATTTTGATGGAAAGGATTCTGGAAATCTCTCCAATTTAATACAAAACCCAGTTTGCATGGATGCTGATCTTTCTTGACGCAGAATCTTCAATCTATGGAGAAAAGAAAAGCTGCGAGAATAGAGAGTTCAACCTCCAGCCGGACGGTCAACGTCCTCGACCTTCAACCCCCGTCAACCCTGACGGGATTCCCAAGGGTGATGAAGCTACTGTACGAAAAAAAAATTGATAGGTGCTGTATATACATAAGTATAGAGATACCCTCGAGTTAGCGTGATCGAAAGCGACTCACATTCCTTTTTTCTGGCCCTTCTTGCCGTACAAAATACCCCAGTTCGATCTTTCCCACATTTTTGCGTTACATATACCTATACACTTTACCTTTCCTCAATTTTTTTTTCCTGCGGTATCGTATACACAAAGAGAGGTCGGGCGTGTCTACGAGTGGTGGTTCAGGGGGGAAGGACGATGTGGGCAATACACGAGAGAGGCTCGCGACTCCCGCGGATCGAAGCTGTTAGCCAACGTACGCGCAAAGGGCTGCGAACTCGGCTGTGCGAAGAAGAAATGAGAGAGATAGAAACAGAGGGAGAAGAAAAGAGAGAGAGAGAGATAGAGAGAGAAAGCGAGAATTCGGAGTGGAACGATCCGAAGAGAAGAATGATGGGAAAGAAAGGGGAAGAGAGAGATTTTGGCGTACCGCGGGAGTAAGAGAGATTAGAGAATGGAGCGTCGCAGGCAGACAGAAAGAGTGAAGGAGGCGGAGGGATGAGGACAACATTTTCCCTCGACTCAGGGACTCTTTCACCGCCCACGCTCAGCATAGGAATAAAGTTGCGTTAGTTTGAGTGTAAACTGGTGAAATGAGAAGCAGACTGGAGGACAAGGGAGACGGGGGAAAAAAAGGCAAACAAGTTGGTCCTGCAAGCAAGAGATGCTGATGGAAAAAAGAGAAGATTGAAGGACGGAGAGAAAAGGTAGGGCGCGAGAGAGCGCGTTGAGTGGGAGGTTATGCGGGGATGGGAAAATAAGGGTTGAAAACAGTATGACAAAGGAGAAAGAGAATTCCGAGGGAGGTCCCGGTGCACAGATATACGAAAATACTATAGACACCGGTGGAGAATCGAGAGAAAGAAAGAGCAAAGAGTGTAGTGCGTTGGTTAACGAAGGAAAATGGTGATAGCTCGACGGAAGTTGCGGGGGAGGGATGATGATACCGACGACTGCGACGGCGAAGCTCTCTGGGCAACGGGAACGATTGGAGGGTGGAAAATAATCGTGGTTGAGTGGATAGCTGTATGGATAGAACCGCTTTCCTATATTTCTCTTTCTCATTTTTCTTTCCTCTTTTTTTTATCCTCGAGCTACACCGATGATTAGAAAGCTCGCCTCGTCACTTTGAGACTTCATTTCCCACCCAGAACCATAGTCTCTCTTTAACTTCTCATCATCGCAAATTCTTATTTTCCGCTGAATTTTTCCCGTATAAACGAACATAGACCGAGTGAAAATTCGCGTAGCAATATTGTAGCTCCTTAAGAATTGTCCCCTTGGGTTTCTATTCTCCTCTCTGTTCTCTTTCATCGTAGCGTTGTTATTTCTCTGGCTGCTACGCTCTTCGTCTCGAATAATTAATAAGCTGCTCGACACCTTGCAGCGTGAACGGAGAAAATAACAACGGTATATAGCCGAGTTTTATAATTTGCATTTCTCGTACAACACGATCGCTTCCGTTTTCTAAGTTAATCAATGAGATTTGAGTGAAGCTATGGAAGGGTCAGTAACTAAATAAACCACTAAAATGCTGTTAAAAATATATATCTTCGCAAATCGAATGACATAACGCTGCGCATGTGGTGGGGAAAATATATGAAAAGTTAAATAGAAACCACATCCACCTTAATTGTCTCCTCGTACGAGTCGACGTTTATCAAAAATTCTGCCTGCAGTCTTCGTTCAACTGCTGAGAGAGACCTACGAACGATAAAGAGAGAAATGTGAACGAGGACGGAGAAAATGGGAGCGATAGAATAGCGCGAGAACGATAGACGAAGAGAGAGTTTGCTAGAACTCTGGGGAGTCCCGACCATGCGGGACACGTACGTTTTAAAATGTAAAGGAGGTGGAGAACTGCTGCTGCTGCTGCTTCTGCTTCTACGCGAGCTAGACCTGACGCTATATATTGGTCCTGCTGGCTGGTGCACGTACGGTATATACGAACGCGAGGGAGAAGACCCATCCACCCAGCACAACCGACAGCATGTACATATAAACTCTTCTCTCGACCCAACCCCTTACCTCATACAATATTCCGCCCTTTCTCTTGCCTTCTGTATTTTAGACCTCGCACGACCAACCCTCAAGCCTTTTCGATAAAACGCCTAAATTTCGTGTGCAACCATAATAAGAAAATCGCTGGTAGAAAGAGAAAGAGAGAGAGAGAGAGAGAGGAATAAAACGCATCGTTTACGAGCCTACCTTTCATAACGATGTTATCATGTCCGTATATACGATGCGAAAACTCAATAATCGCTTTACACATCAGTTGTTGTCACGTGCAAATGTGATCACACGGTGACAAACTAACACGGTACTAAAGAGAAAAAACAAACAGGAAATCTTTATCTCTAAATACTTATGTTTCAGTATTTCATCTGGTTTCATGTAGAATTTACCTTTTGCCTTCGAAACTTTGAACTGTGGTAAGTCGAGGCTTGTCCTGAGTTGATGGAAATTCAACGGGACTGCTTTATATCCAGAAAGATTTTAACAGAAATCCGCTAGAGAGCTTCCAGCAAAGTCGTCTCTCGTAAGTCGCCTCTTACTCGAAGGTATAAAAAGCTTCCATCTTTCTCGTACAAATCTCTTTGACGTTTAATTAAAGAGTTCTCAAAATGGCCTCTTTCCGTCCCACGTCGCGCATTTGTGGATTTCAAAAACAAGCATTGCTCATTTTTCTGTTATGCATCCATTTCTTTTTTTTTTATGCCATTCCCATCGTGTATTCCATCGACGTCACGTCTATTTTTTTTTTTTATCTCACCAAAATATGTACGGGACCATTTTTAATTCAACACTGGCACAAAGTTAACTCCATTTTGAAAGCCGACAACTATATCCAAAAAATCACAACTTCGATGGTTCAATTGACTTCCAAAGCAGTCCACCAACTTTCAAGATATTTAAAAGAAACAGCAAAGATGCTGGAGTGTTTCTCGAAGTCTTTGGCTTCGGAAAGGGGTGTGATGCTTCATTCCTCATTGCTACTGTGCTAATCTTGACTTCTCTTGCTAATGAAACGCTAATTGACGTTTCACTTTTCAAGAGAGAAAGGATCCTGTGCGAAATGGTTTACAGGGAATATATCAGCCGCCATAACGCTAAGCCAAGAGCTGGATGCTCTTTATTCTTCGTCCATTTTTCCATCTCACTTTCCTTCTCTCTTGCTCTTTCACACTCATATACACCCACACGTTTGTTCATCAACTATATATTTGGATATTACGTCCTTTTCTCTCCTGTCTATTGTGACTCTTGCTTCTGGTTATTCTCGCTCGCACCTTTCCTCGTACACACCTCCACCTTTTTCCTCTCCCTCGTCGTCGTTCTCCCTCGGGACCTTGACTCGTGCGTGATTAATTACCGCTTGCACGGTGTGCACGCCAGGCAGCTTCCTCGTGATCGAACGGTGCACATGCAGGACTGCGGATTGTGATGTGGCAGTGGTCGACGGTTCGTGAGGCTCGAGCCAACTCTATAAACCGTGCACGGACGTCCAAGTGCATCTGTGCCTACATCACATATCCATATCCTCTTTGGAAAGTTAAAAGGTTATTTCTCACATAATTGTATATGCCAGATTCCATAAGATAAGCCCTTACGCAATTTATTAGTCACACGGAAATATGTATACATGACTGTTTGTATAATTTGCATGTAAAAAAAAACAAACACGAATGGTTTGTTCTTCAAATCGTTTGTACAGAAAATTTGGAGATTTTCGTGTGCCGGATTTATGAAACTATGATTTTCTTATAAACTTTTAATCATCAACCAAATGATTTTCCAATTAGTCGGTGCTTTGTCGACATTGAACAATGTAAAATGATACTAGAATAGATGCACCAATTAATACGACATCTACCACAATATCCGGACTCCGAAATTCGATAAATTTGTTTAGTCATTCAGACTGTAATACAAAGGTGTCTACGTATACGAAAAACTATCTTTAAAAATGTCGC
Source organism: Campoletis sonorensis (assembly GCA_013761285.1). NCBI lineage: Eukaryota > Metazoa > Arthropoda > Insecta > Hymenoptera > Ichneumonidae > Campoletis > Campoletis sonorensis. Next base: position 4,528,458 of record JACEOJ010000077.1, on the reverse strand, counting down.
ACGATATACTGCGCAATGTCGCCACTTTTCCCCTTTCTTTCTTTCTTTCTCGTTCTTACTTTTTGCTTTTCGGTCTTCTTCGTCATGGGCGCGATGACTGGTTTTCCTCGTACGACGAACTCTCGTCTCTGTAAAACGTCTGTAAAACGACGAAACAACGCCAACGATGAACCTCGACGACGTTTCGAAGTCAAGTGCATGTGTGTGTGTGTGTGTGTGTGTGTGTGTGTGTGTGTGTGTGTGTGT